>CAJPEV010002813.1:0-38556 GCA_905338385.1 Darwinula stevensoni | reverse complement strand
GGCCACCTAGGTGACGCAAAGCAGGAGTTCGAAATCTGAACAAATCTGGTATTTTCATCTCCGATATAGACACCGACGTGTTTGGAATGAGGCGTTGAATCATTGTTGACTGGGTATGGATTGAATGTATCACTGTTGATACATACTTGTTACTTCAACATCGATTCAACGCGGTGACCGTCACCGTTTATACACCCACTTTGGGTCAACATTCATTCAATGCTGGACCATTCACGGTCGAAGTATATACAATAAATGATTTATTTTTAATGCTTTCTCCACCAGTGCTTGCAACTACTTAATTACTTCAGCCGATCTACCAGGAAATATTTCTTTCAAGAGGAACGTTCGATTTTGAGCAAATAAGACTGGCTGAAAGGCACTCGAATTTCGTCACACCAATGGCAGACCAGAATGGCATTTTCGGCTCGCATAACTAGGAGCAACGATTACTGTGTCAGAAGCTTACTGTGTCAGACCTATTTACCGAAATAGGCACCGACGTGTTTATATATGCCATCAAGGGCTTGGTGTAGGAGAAATGACGTGAAGACATTTGCTAGATATATTTTAATTAAGCCTGAACTGTAATGGCTGCTAAAATCATTCCTATTTTCCTTACTACAAAAAGTGTTTTCTGGGACGGTCTTGATGGAACATGGTCTTCCTGTAGTGTTTCCCATATGAATGTGTTTATTTATTTATTATTTTTTATTACTAACACGATTATCTGAGTATAGTGAATGCCTTTATCACGTATCGAAGTAATATAGGTTATTCGAAGAAAGGACAGACTCACATGAAACAGCTTCACCGCGGCCGCATTGCTCACATATTAATTAAATGAACGCTTCAGTATAGCATCAATCCTTTAACATTGATTCAATGTTGATTCAATGTTAAAAATATCAATATTGAGAGGACGTTGTCCGGTCAACGTTACATCAACAGATGCCTGGCGAGACATCTAGAGAGACATGCGAGCAAAACAAGATTTCCTGACTGCGAAATATGATGGCAACTACTTGTCCAACATGGTTAGTTACCATGTACCTCCAATCAGTACGCGTCTCTAGTACTTTTGGAACAGTACTTGATATTTTCTCCACAAACGACGCCTGGGAAGGAATTTGACTTACTGGATATATTCGACCAATGTGGCAACCCAACCAAACAAGACCCAGGATAATTCTGAGCAGGGTGATGGACACAAGAAAGTATGGGAGGTCATATTACTCCATGAGAAAACATCGTTCTTTTTTCGAGGATGAATTCAAATCATGATCACTGCCGAAAGGTGCGTGGAGTGAGGATAGTCTCTTATTAAATCGCGGTAATCGCGTCGGTGTCCTGCTTCCGCGGGAACAGGATGCCTCTGTCTCATGTCGGCATTAAATTCGCATTGTCATTCGATGGGGGGATCTTAAAAAAGCGGTTTCGGAGGATAGAGATCGTGTCCAGATGCTTCAGCCATGAAACGGCGCATGTGCACGAATTAAACATTGTCGAGACTTGTCATGTCAACGTGAAATCATCGTGGATTCGATATTTCTTCAATGTTGAAGAAAATGAATTTTCAATATGGAGTCAACGTTGATAAGCAAATGTTGAAGCAACGTTGCAATGTTGGTTCAATGATTCTTTTGCAGTTAAATAAACCCTTTTTTTTATTATCTACCTTCAGGATTTGTTTTTGTACTTCATCATGGTTCGTTGAACAGCATAGTCAATCGCCCAGAATACATTACGATCGCGAAAAATGATTGATTTGGGCAGATAAGAAGGTGGCTGAAATGACGCCTGGCCTAAAGTCTATCGCAGCAAACAAGCAAAAAGAAAAATAAATTCTCCCGAGCATCTTACATGGTGGAATTGTCTCAATACAAATGTAAAATCATAAAAAGGAGATTCAAGAAAAATCATATATGTATGTGTGTGTGTGTTTTAAAGCCAATTAATCGATTGACTTGAACATGTTGAAATCTAGGCATTTACCTTACTAATGAATGAAAGTGCATTTGTGAGGCTGGATTGGTGTGACCCATCCTATATATTAAAAACGCAATGAAGCTGCGTTCGTGCGTATGAAGCGTCCGATGCTTGGGGTCTGTGCATCTTCGCAAGTCTATGTGCGCATGTGCGGCGCCTTCTGCCTGCCAAAGGGTGTACGTCTCCCTCTCTAGGGCTAGCACTTTTTTTTCGAGACCTTTGCGACTGTCGGATCTATTCTCGAGAACGTTACAGCCCAAGGGGGATGGGGGAAGAGTTCGGGTAGCATAAGACGGCAAGAAAACAAAATGACGCATTCGGGAATCGAACCCTGGACTTCTGGATTACGTAAGCGAAAGTCTTACCACTACACCACGAAACTCGAATCTTATAGAACGATTTTCCATGTCATCCCTAGTACTACAATGAGAGAGAGAGGCATTCTACTAACCACCCTCGCATTCAAACGCGTACTGGGTTCGATCTCCGTTGAAGACGAAATTTATCAAAAATAAATTGGCGTTGGCAGGGGTTAAAATCGGAATGCGAACAGTATTAGGTTCGCATTGTCATTGGATGGGGGGGATCTTAAAGAAGCTGATTCGGAGTAAGGAGATCGTGTCAAGATGATATTCAAATAATATATTTCAGCCATGAAACGGCGCATGCGCACGAAATAATCGGAATTGAGTCTGTCCATTCTTTCGATAACCTTTTGTACTTCGATACATGTCAAAGGCATTCACCATACTCAGGTAGTCATGTTACGCGGCATTGATGAAAAAAAAAGACAGATTCAAATAGAAACACTGTACATGATAACCATGCACCATCAAGACTGTCCCAGAACAACAGTTCTGCATGATCAATTAAGAAAACATGAATTATTTCAGCAGCCATTACTGTTCAAGCTTAATTAGAATATATCTAACTAGTGTCGTCACGCCACTTCTCCTACACCATGCCCTTTATGGCCTACATAAATACCCAGCTTGATACCCCCTTGATTTTATTTCATCAAATCAGGAATTCGGTTTCCGAGGAGACAGAGACGACAAAATTTCGCAACAATACATCGTAACATAAAAAATTGAAGGCTTTTTTTAAATGACCAACTGCACCAATCGAGTTGCACCTGGCCTACAGCCTACCATATCCTTGCGGAATTCGGTTCAGGGGAGCACATGGACCATTTGTACCCCGGTACCAAGGAGTGTGTACACATCAGCCACCACCACGATTCAAGCGCTACAGCTACTCCTCATTACTACTTCGAAGCTCAGACCTGCATGACCTAATGTGTCAGCTCACCTTTCGGCTCCCCGGGCTCCCTACCCATTTCCTATACTTCTTCAGTATATATATGTCGGTATGTGAGGTTTCTTTGTAATGCCTGCCGCTGGCAGCGTTTGTACGGGAAGCTGAGGTCGTCACCCTCAACTTACTGTTCGCATTCCGAACAGAAAGAACGAACATTCCGAACATTCCATTCAAATACACAGGTACAGTAAAAACTCGTTAAGTGGAATCCTGGTAAGTCGAAATTCCACTTATCTCGAAGTTCAATGCTGGGTCCCAGCCGAATTACTTAAGACACCATGTTAGATATTCCGTTTAACTCGAATTTGCTTATCTCGAATTTCCGGATATCTCAAACGACATTTTCACTCTCGATTACAATTTTCTCATGGTTAACTTGAAATCGGGGTGTGAAGGGGGGAAAAATTATTGTGGGACCTATGGATTTGTCGAAAGGCAAGAAACCCGTTCGGGAGAAAATCCTTTTGTTTCTTTTTTTCTGTTCCTCCCTCACAGACGCCTGTGGAGAGGATTAAACGTGAGGGTTAAAACCGAAAAGTTTCTGTTATAAAAAAAAGAAATATCCTCTAGCCCTTTCCCTGTCTGTCCATCGCTCTCACTTCTGGCCATTCCAGTCATATTTTGTTTGAATTTTGCATATGGATCATCAACCCTAGACATAAATAAAAGCCAATTATAATGAGAATACTCCTTGAGGACGGAAAAAACGCCCTATTATACCCCTTAATATGAACTTTTTTTTTTTTTTTACTGGTAGGAACAATTCCTGATAGATCGAACTTCGAATAACTCGAAACGATTTGACCGGTCCCAAAAAGTTCGAGTTAACGAGTTTTTACTGTATTTGGTATAAGTACCACGATGATATCAAACCGCAAAATTATCTCGCAAAATCGAGTCGTAGTATCACGAGGCTCACAAACGTCACTATAGTGCATATTGGGGTCATATATGCCGCAGGTGACTCCAACATTCAGTCGCATGACGAATCCGTCTGTCAAGAGACTATCCAGACGTAAAGCAACTGTGATTCGACTTGCAAGGTTATTTTTTTTTTAGGTGGTGCTGTTCGTGCATATTTTCTTCCCGAAGATCCTACATAACATCCTGGAGACGATTGGACTCGAAGCTCTTACATAAGGGACCGCTAATGAGGTTCAAGGCCCAGACGAACTTTTCCGTTGATCTGCACAAGGGAACATCTCTCGTACCTCATGTTTCTGATTTTTTCGTGAAAAATACATCCTTACAAAATGTGAATGATCTTTCCAGCTGTATTTATACTCATTTCTCATGGGACATACAGAAGCTGATCATGTTTGTAACAACCCAAAGGAAACCTTGATAATAACTCTTTAATGCATGATGAAGCAGATATGCGTAGGAAACGAGCTCTAGAGGGAAGTCGGTTCGTAGAAGATGTGCGACAGTCTAGTCCTTGTATCTAGTACCCCTGCGGTCGCTAGGTGTCCAACATTCTCGGTGGCAAGCAACCTGAAAACGCACAGTTTTGTCACGTGACAGACTGACGTTGTTGGTGCAATTGTTTTAAACTTTACGCTAATACAGGGTCCTGGTTCATCGTATTTTTACAACTTCATTTGCGTTGAGGTATATACAAATGCTGATTGAATCTGTGGTCTCCATGCAAACGTGGGTTAGAATGCTGAAAATGTTATTTGTAGCAGATGTCCTACAATAACATTTTCGAAATTTAGAAATCTATTTAGAAATTTGAGGAAGGAATATTTTTCCATTTTCCTCGTATTTCAGGAGCTAAGTAAAACTCACCAGATTTTTTTTCCCGAAAAAGAAAGTCATGCATTGAAGGGATAAAGTGCAGTTGAAAACAATAATAATGTTCCACAATACACGATTCAAGGACAAAGGGTCTTAAATCCTGAAGGTTCGTGCTCGAGGCCACTATGCGAATATTCATCTCAACAGGGATTCATGGCATGGCATTCAGTCATGAGAGAACGAAGGGACAATTTGAAAGGCGTAATTATATTAGTGGTGACAGACTAAATTCACAAGAAATGCTCTAGGGAGATTAACCTGGCGGAGTGAAGATGCTCACCGTTCCAGTCGTTTCGACCCCTACTTATACTTTAACTTGAAAACCAAATAATATTGAATTGGCAACGAAAGTAACATTCGGAGTGTGTCCACTTTCAGGAATTCCACAGCTCATATGATTGTATTAGTGTTCAAAGATTGCGGTATTAAGAAGAATTTACACTCGTTTGAAGGATCGTGGATGCATCGGTTTATCAAAGATTTAGACGAGAACTCATGACAGGCCAAAGAAGAAAGAACTCTCCTTGGAGCTTTCCATGATTGCACAAGGTGAAAAGCATTTTTCATCTTGATGTCTACCCTGTTGCACTCTCGATCCAAACGTTTCTCTGCGACAACTTCTCAAGGTGAAGGCAACATTGGACGACGATACGCAGAATATTCAGATAAACAAATATATTTTGGCAAAATGCATCTGTAAGATTCTGTGTGTATGTGTCCTACATGTGATGCATTTCGGCCTCGTTCTCCTTACCACACCCATTATCCGTTTCCCCGGGACGGAGGGGGATCGGATCTTGCTTGGATCATCTCCAAAATCCCCAGTTACGACGGTTCCCTGGAGAAATTATGCGTGTACTGAAATAAAGTTATTAATTTTTTTCCCACATTCCCACTTGCAAACACAATAGATACTGGACTCGAAAAATGGAAGAAGCGATTACATTGGAATTCCTTCGAGACGCACGAGACGGAGGGAAGGTTCTTGTTGGCCGTTTGACATGGACCGTTTTCTTTCTGCAAATTTGGCCCAGTGCACTAGATTCAAGCAAGTCTTGGATCGAAAATCCATTATGTTTACTTAAGGGGATACCCACCACAGAGTATCCCATTCCATGGAAATATTAGCCTACTGCCCCTCTGCACCGATCAAGGGGACTTACACGAGACAATACGAAGGGAAGGGACCTTGTTAATTAAGAGGTTTGAGAAGGATGGATTATGAAACTTATTAACACTAAGTCTATAATGTGAATAGAAGTCCTGTAATTTCCAGGAAAGTTTCTAGAATATATGCAACTAATACTGTATCTGAAGCCTAATTATCATTATATTTCATGTTCCAACTAGTAGTGGTAGACTTAAAGGGGCAGTGATCCCAGTTGCTTGTAGCTGTGATTTCATTATGTTTCTCTCCTCCTCATACCTCATACAATCCAACAACATATGGTGAATAGTCTCAGGAATCTGGCACCTATCACAGAGTAGGGATGGCGCACAATTTATCCAGAAAATACATTTTTTTTACGTGCATATCCAATTCTAAACCTACTTAGTACCACTTCAAAGCGCCCATTATCCGAGTTACTTATGTCCTATTGCCCTGGAGTTGGCATTAATTGATATAGATGACGACCTGTAGCGGAGATGTCCCATTGTATCAATAATTTCCAGTTCCTATTTAAATTGTTTCTTACCCATAGAGAGATTTCTTGAGGGCAGACACTTGATTGTATTGGGTCGGGTAATTCAATAGCTACCTTTGCCAGTGGGCTTGTTTTCTCATTGTCATCTTTGCCTTTGTGTCCAGGAACCCATTGGAAAATTATAACACAAGGTAATTCATTAATGCAGAAATAGAGTTGGGCTAGAAGAAATCCATTTGGACCCGGAGGGAAGGTGATGGGGTGAAGTCATGCACTCTTATGCGCTTGCTTATCAATCTCTCAACAGGCAATGCGTTGCCCCGAGGGTCTAGGAGGAGGGGCCTTCTTCGGCACGATGAAATGGAAGACGGAGGTTGCTGTGCTTCTCGACAATGCAAGGCCACTCGACCCCCCCCCCAATCCAGTCTCGACTCGGTTATAGACGCCTTTCAGGCGACTTGGCATTGTCAGGTAGACTGTATGAATCAGAATTCCATGTTTATGCATTTTTCTCTTGAAAAAAATAAAAATAAAAATGTGAAAAATTTGCGACCAAAACCTATCTTTTCGATTTACCCACTTCTCTGATACAAGTGCTTTTTCTGGTTCGGAAACGCTTCGTGAGCCTGTAAGAGCAAAATCTGCGATGGGAGTACAACTCCTCACTCCATGTTCCAAGGACAATGTCGCATGCTCACTTTTTTGAAGATGTTCCAGCAGCCAGAGAACCATGGTACTGTTAGAACGTATCACACTTGACCCATCCCCATAATTCCATTCCACACCACCCCCAGGTACCCCCAGGAGTTGGTATCCCCAGGTACCAACTCCTTTATCAATACTTTGTTTGACTTGAGCCGGCACCTCAGAACCTCAGATTGGCGTCCTGAAGCTCTCACAGAATTGACGGATGACATTCGTCGTGTGATTTCTCATTTCACTCGGAACACCGGCGATGACTGACGCGAGACTAATGGAGTGGGGCCGACTCAGAACGCTCTGCTGCAACCTGTGCCTCAGGTGTTGAGGGGGTGTTGAGGTCCGGATGTTCATTTTTCGGCCACTTCAAGACCCGAACCCCAGTCTCTTCGATGGCGAAGAATATGAACAACCTTTTCTTGGCCTGAGCAAACCGCCTGGATTGGCCAGTTTTTTTTGTTTTTTTTACAGCAGGCAGGATGTTTTTTTCATATGGTCGTTGGCATAGCATTACCAAACATTTTTTGTGGGTGTGTCAGAAACATTCTGAACACCCTGAATATGTGTTACCATGTCCTATTATTTAATCGAAATCCAGGAGTGTCAGTGGAGAATTGCTAACAATTCTATGTCTGCCAAAGGAAAACTCTGGCAAGATTAGGTTATCTAAAAGAAATGCTGAACATGAAGAAAAGGAAACACTATTTCCGCCCGAGATCGAACAGAGGACCATGCTCTTGTAAGGCGCATGGGATAAAAATTACACAACTGCTGCCATTGTTCCTTCTCAATATCCATCTTTGATACCCTGGTACTGTTATGGGGTTTCGTGCAAAAAAAAAAAATTCCGCATTAGTGAATGTTGGAGTCACGTGTTTCGCACCTGGATTCAATATCCAATTCTGTCACGTGAGCAAAACAGTCAGTCACGGATTGGACTTGAAGGATAGGAAAGGAAGAGTACATCATAGCGGATTTGAAGGGAAACTCTGGTACATGCAAATAAAGGATCAGTCTTCACACCATTTGGAGAGCTTTTTAGAAAGGTAAACTCGCAAAACTTGTAAGTTGCTTCAGTTACAGGATCGGTAGAAGGTAATTGGTTGACGTTTGTAGGTGATGATAGATATGAATTAGTTTTCACCTCTTACATGATAGGAAAACATGTGCTTCATGTACTACATCCTCGTGTACAACTTCAGTACTAATTTGGGAAAAGTCTCCAGTTTCCTCAATTTGAGCTCAACTATCCTGATGCTCCGAAAACCCTGACGAAGAATGAGAGCTAGAGAGAACAAAGAGACATTAAAGGATGTTGGAATGCTCTTGGTATGCAGAGGGTCAAAGTGAAGGTCGACAGCTTTTATCATTCGGAGGTCGTATGCAACAATTGCTTTCTTTGTAGAGGAAGAAAAAAAAACCGGTTTTATTTACTTTTAAGCTATACCATGAAAGAGATCCAAAATACGTAGTGCCATGGCGGCTCGTATCCTATACTTCGGTCTTCTCTTCATTTCCGATTTCGCACAGTTTGCTTCCACGTTCGGGCTGGGGCGTGCTACTTCTGCACCTTCTGATGTAAGATTTCTATTTTTGCCTTCATCGCCCTTCCCAAACTATAATTTTCGTTGCGAATTACGTCGTTCCTCGCGTTCTCGACATCACTTGTTCGCGTTCTCTAACAATATTCCCTAAGCGTATCGGTTGTCACTCTTTAAATTCGTTTTCATTTCGTCTGTCCTCAGTTGCCATTGCAACCGGGCAACTCAACTCCGTGTTCGTGTTGCGGCCTTCCAATTTAGTCGGGGTGTTAGTCCAGGACTATAACGTCCAATTCCCTTCCTGTTCTCGTGATTGACGGATCCATTGCAGACAAAGGAAGAGAGCGGCTGCTCAAGGCTGCGTAGATACAGTTGTTGGCAGAACTCGTAAAATGCCACATTTGGCATCCTACACGTTTCATTCTCTTCCATATCTACGTGATGCAGACGAGCAAACAATAGAGGACTGCAACTCTGGTACAAGTAGGGTACAAATCGCGAATGACAGCTTTTATTATCTGGCATTCCCATTCCCATTGGTAGTGCAAATCTGGTATTTCTGCAGCACTCGTGAAACTGGATGGTGATTCCGTAACGTATAACTTTCTCACTGTATTATTTCCCTGTGAAAAACTCAATCAGAACCCAATCTAACTTAATGGAAAGTGCCATATGTATCCTGACGTCAATGCGATCACCGTCCCCTCATCTCTACTGGGCAAGTAATTGTTGGTGGGCAAGGTAAGCAATTTGCTCCTCTTCGTTGAATACCGTGCCCAATAGTGAGAGTCCAATTGTTGAATATGTGTCGAACATTATCTATATTATCTATTTATGACATATGGTACTGTAGATTGCTTGTTCATTTAGTCCTCCGAGAGTTTTGGGACTGAGCAAGAGGTGATTCATACGAATATCTCTTCAAATATTACTAGTGCAGACGTTGCGGAATCGTTATATCGGAATATGACTTAACGGTGAATTCCGCAAGTCCTTATTGGAACATTTCCTGAGCAATAAGATGGCAAGGTTTTCAATGTCGCACTCTTATTGCTCAGTCTTCTGTCGTGCTTATGCAGGTCACATCCGACTCATGGTCGCGTAAGTTGTGATATTGCCATTTGCAAATAAATGGGAAACCCCAAAAGTAAAACCAAAAACATAGCAAGAGCCAGAGGAATAAGGAAATAGCCAATAACAATCAGCAAGAAGGATATAACAAGCAATAAGTATTTGCAGGAAGATCAAGATGCTGCAATTAACGTTACTAAGTCTGGCAGGATGGGATAGCGTGGGAATCCAAAATGTATGGAGTCCCACGAACAACCATAAGTGATATTAGAGGATGGTTGAAATGTTTCAACATAAGAAGTTGAGAGTATGATAATTCCTTGAAATAAAATAATATCACCAGGAAAATTTACGACATATGTTAGAATTCCCCCCCCCCTTCCTTCCCTTTTAAACACGCCTTGAAGCCCCAACGAACAAAAAAGCCAAGAGAAAAGACAAAAGACGCCTCTAACTTGTCATGGGGAATCTCGGAGACGTCCTTCTTCGCTTTGTTCAGTTAAGATGCTGTTTTGTACTTTATACCTGAACTCCTGGTAAATCTGAACAAGGGAAGAACTATTATCCATCATTGCCAAAGCGTAAGGGCCTGAAAACTAATAGCTTCGCCCTTGAAGGTCGAAGGGAAATGGAAGAAGTAAGGGTTGCGGAATTCTCAGAATAGTGTTGCGGCGTCAGAACAAGGGGTACAGAATAGGCCGAATGCTCATCAGGAAGGATGATCACGAAAAATGTAACTCTCGTCATTCTAATTAGAGATATCCTTCCGCGCTTCGAGTCATCCGATTCGACTTTTCCTCAAGTTTCATCAATGCATAAGACAATATGGCTCAGTGCACACAGACGCCGTCAGCTCCAGTGAAACAAGGGAACAAATAGTTGGGTCCAAAGTCGTTGCGGAATTCACATGCTTGCCTACTATGGGGAAATGCCAGATATTGCAGTCGGTTTTTCACTTTTTTTTTCTATTCCGTCTATCCACAGTATCATAGCAACCGGACAACACGACCCAATGCGCACGCGCAGGTTTTCCGCCTGGGTCGGGGTGCCCTTCTTCCACGAAAACATCCACTTCCCTTCCAGCCCTGGCGGTTGACGGATCCATAGTAGACAATGGAGGAGAGCAGCTGCTCCCGGCCGCGTAGACAGGGCTGTTGGGCGTACGCATGAAATGCTGCATCTGGCATCCTACTATTTATTACTCTCACTCCATCTCCACGCGACGCGGACGTGCGAACCATGGAGAACATGGGATATAGCCATCGAGATTTCCCCCCCCCCCTTCCTCCCCTCCCCTCCCCCCAGGAGAAGAGTCAACCCCTAGCGTCCAAAAAGACGCGGAAACGGAAGGTATTTCCACTTTCTCAAGTAAAACTGAGGGTGGCATCCATTATCCATTATTATTCATGCATTCTGGCACGTTATGGCGCCCGTGGTAAATTTGCGCCTGAATTTGATTGGAATTTGATTTTGATGCGAATTTGATGTTGAAATGTTGAGACATCCACATTTAAATACGTTCTACCAATCGGCGCAAAATGGCACCTACGCGCCGATTTACCGATTCTCACCCTGGTGCTATTGGAATGAATTCCCTACATTTTTCACATAGTAACCGATCTTTCCGCACATACAACTCCTAGGAACTTGAAATTCCTAGATAGACCCGTTTAAGGAGGTAACCAGGCAGAAGGAGACTCCAAGTACTACTGGCCAGAGGGTCCGAGGAGACAGGTTCTATTTTCCTAAGTCTCTACATGACGTATATCTTTCGATAGGGATAGAATTGCTCTGCGATGAGGATGAGAATTGGTCTGCGGGGATGTGTTTGGTTTACTGTGGAATGTTGCTAGACATACAGTTTATCTGCTGGACAGAAAGGGTTGCGCCATCTAAGTACTCAACAAGAATTCCGATCCAGTGAAGGAAATTCAATCTCAGCGGGACTCCTCCGGGATGTTGGTACTCGATAGAGTACATAGAGATGCAATACTAACATCCCACCTGCAGATCCTTCCTTGGCCCTGCCTTGGGCTTCCTCCGTGGGATGACAGAACTTAATAGAGCACTACCATCAACCTAATACACATTCAATCTCGTCATCTAATCGATATTAGCGCTCGTTCAGACTCAGGAAATGGAGGAGGTACAGTAGTGCCCAAACTTTGACAATTCAACGCTGGCACACCGTATTTTCAACGTTGAACTGTTTCATTTCAACATTGCTTCAATATCGAGACAACATTTTGCACAACACTGAAGCAACATTGTTACATTGAAAAATCAACCTTTGTTCAATGTTGATACAACGTTGCTATGCCAAATGGGTTCGAATGCAATCGCATTCAGTTGGAAACTCCTACCAGACACGCAATCGCATGGTGCGTCCCTTTACGCCGATGGAACGTGAAGGAGAAGAAAACTGTTCGGTCGAATTCGTTTCTCTCCACCATGCCGTTGTCTATCGGTATAAAAAAAAAAAACTTATGAGGCACAAAAGAGATACGTTTTCCATCTTTCAATTTTCGTCTGTATCTCTGCAACAGCCTAATAGAGTACTTTGCAGCTAAGTTCCGGATGTCTGGAGCATTTAGATAATGCTTTTGAAAAAGGAAATTCGAAAGAGATTAAATTTCTTACTCATCCTAACGGATGAAATAGTACATGAATTACTTGTTAAAATAATTAAGTGAAATAGTTAGCTATAAATTTCTAATTGCGTTCTATTTGTGGCATAATTTCAAAATCAGTGTTAGGGTATTTTGTCAACTTACAACTGTTTTCAACAAATACTTTGAAAACAAAAACTTCATCAAGTCAATCGACTGAAAGCCCTGTTGTGTGAAAAAAATTTACAGAAATATGAAAAGGGAAACAATTCCATGAACGTTTTCAAAATTACGTCACAATAACTCGGTAACATTCACTAATGCAGCCGTTGTCGATGGTATTAAACCTTAGAAAATGTCACCACACCTTTCAAGATAAATTCTCCTCACACGAATGGGATCCCACAGGGAAGGTGGAATGGAAAGGATGATGGGATTAAATTCCCTGCGTCCAACTTCCCCGAAGAGATCAGACCGAATGAATTAGTGGATGTTATAGTGGATCTCTCTCGCACCATCTATGAACAGATCGACAACATCGCCCCTGTCAGGACCATCGAGTGGCCCATCGTGGAAGCGTCAGTTCGGATTCTCATCCCGCCTCCCTCGGCCGAGATTCCTTTCGAATGTTTAAACTCTTGCTTGACTGATTTTGCAGGAACATGAGCGTTCCTTCCATGGGTCTTCATTTCTCACTCGGGATAACCGTAAGGCTGACTCAATGCACTTTGTTCGGGCTTCATACTGGGACCCGCCATGTAAGTCCAGGTATGCCTTTTCATTGACCAGACAAAAGAGAATTTCACCTGTAACTGTATTCCATCCAAGGGAGAAGCTAGGGTCTGGAAAGAAGGAAGAACTATCGTTGGTGCTGCAACAGGCCTCGTTAGGTTCGGCCAATTAAACTGCACTCTAGAATTGCAATTCCCGTTCCTGAATTTCCATGAGAATATATTACTCGACGTGGACAATATGTCCCTTGATTTAGAGGTATAGTTTTATCAATCACTTTGTCATATTAAATATGTGTGCTGTGATTATAGAGAAACTTTCTTGAATTGTTAATTTTGTGCCTGAAGATCCGAGCCAACATCGAGCTGCCAAATTCGGTGGACGTGAAGATCGCGAAAGCAGAAATCCAGGATGTGGAGAGTATCAGAATTCGTCTGGGAGGCGTTGAAAGCAGCGTCAGCACATTCTTGAGCAAGGCGAGATCAACTTTTTGTCGCACCTGGATGAGTAGACAATTTTTTGCGGGTTCTGTCATCAGATGGATTCCGCACTTCGCAAACCGTATAATTGCATTTAAGTTTGTTTATAATTATTTTGCTTTGTAAGCGTATGGCGGATGGTGTGCCACACAAACAAATGCTTGTAGCCGTATTTGAAAGACTTCGTAATGTTTCAGATTTATTCTTGGGAATTGGACTTGATATTTTTGAAGCATGAGCTTTTGAAAGGTTACAAGGTATTCGGCGAATTCGGTGTGTGAACCAGAAATACGTGAGGTGATATTGACTACCACAGCTGGTATACAGCTGGAGGATGAGGATTACAAATATCGTACGAGGGGAGTTCAAAAAGTATTGCATCCTCCTCATGTTTTCTGTAATTATTGATTCTCCAAGAACATGAGGTATTTTTCATTAAGAATGGAATGCGGCTTTATTTTGATATTATTCCCCCCTTTCTCTGCGCAACATATAATTGGGGAGGAGTTTTTTTTTGGACCTAGTTATACTCACTGACCTCTGCTATTACTGAGTACCCGGTGCAGGTATCATGATGATATGAACAGATATGATACTTTACACTCTCCCTGAATATATACCGAGTCTGTTCGTGGTGACTTCTTGAACTTGTGTTAGGAATCTGTCCTTGAGATAACTACCAACTGCCGGTGGGCTGCTCGTTCCAGAAAAGGAATGAAGAACCTGGAAAGCCACCGCACGTCAAGGCATTCCCCAAGGTACGATCAGAGGGAACAGTGAGCTCGAGGTCATAGTTGAAGAGGATGCATGTGGAACTGCCGAGACCATTCGCCATCCTAACCTCTGAATGAGGAAGATTTGGGTTAGATGAGAGCCCAACATGCTCATTGATGCAAAGGAACAGGAACTGAGGGGAATTTGTTGTGAGAACATCACTCAAGTTGATAATACAGATTCAAAGCATTTTGCCAAAGCTATTCAATACAACTGATGACAGGACATGTATTTAGTTTTGTAGACCAGAGATCTCGTCAGGAAGCAAGCACACATGACTGGAATCGATTCACCATCAGTCACTCGAAGATGGCAGAAAATGATGTGTAGGGTGCTTCATGGCATTTTGTTCCTCTCTAAAATGCCTAATAATTCACGTTCCATCTCCAAAAGGAATACTCGTTGCATGACGATTCTAGGTTTGAATAGGAGGTTTATTATGAGAAGTTGAAAAGGTAACCAGAGAGAGATGAGCGAAGTCTGCATGAAAAGGGTTAAAGCTTCTGCCTGGCAATAGCCCAAGTTACAAGTCAAAAGATTTTTCAATCACTAGTGACGGGCATAGTGAGGCGATGCAAATCCCCCCCCCCCCCTCCTGAAAATCAGAATGATATGGAAGATGAAAATTTCCAGTGGGATTCCTGTCTGGGCTGTGAGCATGGCCGGACGTGTTTNAGATAATGCTTTTGAAAAAGGAAATTCGAAAGAGATTAAATTTCTTACTCATCCTAACGGATGAAATAGTACATGAATTACTTGTTAAAATAATTAAGTGAAATAGTTAGCTATAAATTTCTAATTGCGTTCTATTTGTGGCATAATTTCAAAATCAGTGTTAGGGTATTTTGTCAACTTACAACTGTTTTCAACAAATACTTTGAAAACAAAAACTTCATCAAGTCAATCGACTGAAAGCCCTGTTGTGTGAAAAAAATTTACAGAAATATGAAAAGGGAAACAATTCCATGAACGTTTTCAAAATTACGTCACAATAACTCGGTAACATTCACTAATGCAGCCGTTGTCGATGGTATTAAACCTTAGAAAATGTCACCACACCTTTCAAGATAAATTCTCCTCACACGAATGGGATCCCACAGGGAAGGTGGAATGGAAAGGATGATGGGATTAAATTCCCTGCGTCCAACTTCCCCGAAGAGATCAGACCGAATGAATTAGTGGATGTTATAGTGGATCTCTCTCGCACCATCTATGAACAGATCGACAACATCGCCCCTGTCAGGACCATCGAGTGGCCCATCGTGGAAGCGTCAGTTCGGATTCTCATCCCGCCTCCCTCGGCCGAGATTCCTTTCGAATGTTTAAACTCTTGCTTGACTGATTTCGCAGGAACATGAGCGTTCCTTCCATGGGTCTTCATTTCTCACTCGGGATAGCCGTGAGGCTGACTCAATGCACTTTGTTCGGGCTTCATACTGGGACCCGCCATGTAAGTCCAGGTATGCCTTTTCATTGGCCAGACAAAAGAGAATTTCACCTTCAACTCTATTCCATCCAAGGGAGAAGCTAGGGTCTGGAAAGAAGGAAGAACTATCGTTGGTGCTGCAACAGGCCTCATTAGGTCCGGCCAATTAAACTGCACTCTAGAATTGCAATTCCCGTTCCTGAATTTCCATGAGAACATATTATTAGACATTGACAATATGTCCCTTGATTTAGAGGTATAGTTTTGTCAATCACTTTGTCATATTAAATATGTGTGCTGTGATTAAAGAGAAACTTTCTTGAATTGTTAATTTTGTGCCTGAAGATCCGAGCCAACATTGAACTGCCAAATTCGGTGGACGTGAAGATCGCGAAAGCAGAAATCCAGGGTATGGAGAGTATCAGAATTCGTCTGGGAGGCGTTGAAAGCAGCGTCAGCACATTCTTGACCAAGGCGAGATCAACTTTTTGTCGCACCTGGATGAGTAGATAATTTTTTTTGCGGGTTCTGTCATCAGATGGATTCCGCACTTCGCAAACCGTATAATTGCATTTTAAGTTTGTTTATAATTATTTTGCTTTGTAAGCGCATGGCGGATGGTGTGCCACACGAACAAATGCTTGTAACCATATTTGAAAGACTTCGTAATGTTTCAGATTTATTCGTGGGAATTGGATTTGATATTTTTGAAGCATGAGCTTTTGAAAGGTTACAAGGTATTCGGCGAATTCGGTGTGTGAACCAGAAATACGTGAGATGATATTGACTGCCACAGCTGGTATACAGCTGGAGGATGAGGATTACAAATATGGTACGAGGGGCGTTCAAAAAGTATTGCATCCTCCTCATGTTTTCTGTAATTATTGATTCTAAAAGAACATGAGGTATTTTTCATTAAGAATGGAATGTGGCTTTATTTTGATATTATTCCCTCCTTTCTCTGCGCACCAAATAATTGGGGAGGAATATTTTTTTTGGACCTAGTTATACTCACTGACCTCTGCTATTACTCCCGGGTGCAGGTATCATGATGATATGAACAGATACGATACTTTGCACTCTCCTTGAATATATATCGAGTCTGTTCGTGGTGACTTCTTGAACTTGTGCTAGGAATCTGTCCTTGAGATAACTACCAACTGCCTGTGGGCTGCTCGCTCCAGAAAAGGAATGAAGAACCTGAAAAGCGACCGCACGTCAAGGCATTCCCCAAGGTACGATCAGAGGGAACAGTGAGCTCGAGGTCATAGTTGAAGAGGATGCATGTGGAACTGCCGAGACCATTCGCCATTCTAACCTCTGAATGAGGAAGATTTGTGTTAGATGAGAGCCCAACATACTCACTGATGCAAAGGAACAGGAACTGAGGGAAATTTGTCGTGAGAACATCACTCAAGTTGAAAATACAGATTCAAAGCATTTTGCCTAAGCTATTCAAAACAACTGATGACAGAACATGTATTCAGTTTTATAGACCAGAGATCTCGTCAGGAAGCAAGCACACATGACTGGAATCGATTCACGACCAGTCACTCGAAGATGGCAGAGAATGATGTGTAGGGTGCTTCATGGCATTTTGTTCCTCTCTAAAATACCTAATAATTCACGTTCCATCTCCAAAAGGAATACTCATTGCATGACGATTCTAGGTTTGAATAGTAGGTTTATTATGAGAAGTTGAAAAGGTAACCAGAGAGAGATGAGCGAAGTCTGCATGAAAAGGGTTAAAGCTTCTGCCTGGCAATAGCCCAAGTTACAAGTCAGAAGATTTTTCAATCACTAGTGACGGGCATAGTGAGGCGATGCACTCCCCCCCCCCCCTCCTGAAAATCAGAATGGTAACCGGAAGGTGAAAATTTCCAGTGCTCTAAAGCCCACCTATATAGGACTATTCAAAATCCAATCATTCTTAGATTTCGATGATTAAATTCTGCATGGAGATAGAGCAGGAGTACGTCGAATGAGTGGTGTGACGATGAGATCGTAATATTATCTCATTCGCGAAAAATGAATAATAAGGCAATACTTATTGGATGCCCCTTGAATATCTAGTAAAAGTATCACGATGACGTCAAACAACAAAATTATGCCACAAAAACTGCGACGTATCAAATCGTGGCATTCTTACCAGCTGGCTCGCAAAAACCTGTTAGTCATTAGTCGATATTGGGGCCTCCAACATTCAGTCTCATGGCGAACTTGTCAGTGAAGAGACTTATGTACCTGTGATATCACCTGACTGGTTATATATATATAAGAGAAGTTATGTAAGAGAAGTTATGTGGTGCCGAAATTGTTTGAAACAACCCAAAGGGCAACAGAAAATGCCGAACCTTTGGACCCAGAAGCGCGGGACTTAGAGATGAGAGTCTGAATTATTAGAGACAGCCTGCAGATATGGGGCAATGATAAAGGCAGTTAAAAAGAGAAGGGACAGCAAAGGATCCTATCCTAGAAATTTGTCAGGCAGCCTGCGTCGTCAGGGGGTTGAGGATGAAGATAGAAACAGGTACTTCCTGGATTTATTGACATTTGTAAATTCAAGCTCAAAATCAACTCCTTGGAAAAACGAGTGAAACATATTAAGGCCTTTATCATTGTTCCGTTTCTCAGTAAATGCCTTGATTCTTTTAAACTGACTGACATTCTAGGTAGTTCAGAGGCCAGAAGCAAATTTCCTATTAAAGATACTTATCCCAGAGTCTCCTACAGCCTACAGAAGCCTTTTAGTAGGCTTGTTTGTAATTATAGGCCATTTGTCCAAGATCTTGACTTGACATCACTTGACGGCTTAACTTGCACGTGTGAAGATGACAGGTATAGGAGCTATGTTGAGAGGCATCATAGGCAAATTTTTACTGGCAACAGAGGCATTATCGAAAATATTAAACTCTAGGCTCTCTTTGGAAAAGGCAATAAATATAGAATTAACAGGAAATTAAATAAGGAGGAATCACTTTACAATTTGTGATGGCTTTAGCAAGTTTGTAGATGTAAATAGTAGAGGAAGTACTTAATTCCCCAGAAGCAATCCCGGCTTAAGTCCATCTACCAGTGTCACAATTAAACAATCGATTAGCTCGACCAGCCTCACAGCTGAAATGCATGGTAGACACAAGCCTAGAACGGAATGAAGCTTGAGCATGGCTTTGGAGAGTTCAAGTCTATGAAGGAAAAGCGAAAAAGTGGGAAGGCTAAGCGTAAAACAAGCCTATCAAAGATAAGTGTAGCCTGGGGAAAGGCACTACCATGGATTCAGCTAATTGTGGCCTGCACTGACAGATTGGAACGATGCCCAGATGGCTCCTGCTACCTTCAAGCCCTGACCTCGAGGCACATTAGGCCAATAACACTCGACCCAACCCTGACAAACTGGATAAGTGGTGTCTGGGATAAAATATAAAAACGGTATGGGAAAAAGCCCAATCACTGGAACCTGTTCTAATGCACTGGGTCTGTGTTGCAGTCACGTCCGTGCTGCAAGAGCCGCACATCCGAGCTGTATACAAAGTTTCTGGAGCCTGATGAAAATAGTTCACAGCCATATTGCAGAAAAATCGCTCCCTTCGGGAGCAAATTTAATTAGGTCATACTTGCAATGCTGAGCAAACAGGTTAAAAAGTTTCCGTATAAAATTCTGATACCCATTGCCAAGTAACCTTTGGTACAAGAGATCACAGTTCTAATGAAATCCAGCCACATTGGAACAGATTAGAGCGAATCTTTTCAGCTGAGAATTAACAACATTCTTGATTATATGCCCTGGGATGTTACTTTTAGCATTTGGTAAGCTAAGAAATTCAAATTCAAAATCCCTTCTTTTATCATAAATATCAGTGACAAAGCAATTACAGATGTCATGGATTATCACATTCATATCTAAATAATGTAGCAAACAAATTTCTGTGTTTCTCCAACAGAAAATGGTAGAGCGCTTTTTTTAACCACCCTATGCTTATTTTTTTTTTAAATATTGGCGTTCGGAAAGTTCGCCCCCGAAAATCTTTAAGAGCTCCCCCAAAAGGATTCTGCCCAAAATATTTTATTCAACATTGAAGGCAGCATTCCGAGAACTACTAGTATACTTTACTTCATATTTCCATGATTTCTGGAACATCGAATTAGCATGAGTAAGTCGGTCCCGATCTTTTGTATGCATTGTATTCGGTGCGAGAATACCACATAAATAATTACGTAGGAGTTGCTCGATTGACGTGGAATGAAAGGACCTTTCACTCATGCATTCTTCGCGAAAGTTCCTTTTGTTCCAACAGTAAATGAGCTTGAAGCTCATTCGCCGTCGGAGCCGGTAGCATCGAGGCATGGCATGCCATGAATGAAGAATGAGACTTCGCGGTGGAAGGCGGCACAACGGCTGACATCTCCAAACATTAACCGCAGAGATGTGAGTCACCTGTCGGTTGAGGAAGGAGCCAGTTCGTGGTGTAGCTTCGCATCGTCAACAGTGACTCACTCGTGTTCCCTTCCTTTTCCAGCATTATAATACAATTTCGCTTTTTTTCTGGCGTTAGTCACATCCGCAGTACCCCATAGATAAGCTTCTCATGCAAAAATTATCCAGATGACAATAGTGGAGAAATAATACACGGCTCCTGCACATGCATCGAGTAAATTGCAAAACTCCTGCATATTGCTTGCAGTCGACATGCTTTCTCGAATTTCAGGTTCCTGAGTGCTTCATAACCAGCACGTAGAATTTCCCCCTGGAGGTCACCGAAAAATAATTGAAAATCATATGGAGATCACATTCACCGTCCGAAATATCCTGAAGACTTCGGTCATTTTGTTGTCACTAGCACTGGCAGTGATCCAGGTGAGTTAGACACAGACGCCCCCAGTTTTTTTAATTTAATTTCTTTCATCTTATTGTTGGCCTGTCCATTTCAGGTGTGCGAGGTGATCCAGCAGTACTACTCCCAGCCAACGAGTACCTTGTACACCAACAGGAAAACTTTTTTCATGCTTCCTCCTGCTTTCACCATCTGCCCCAGACCATCTCTCGTCTCCAGCTGGATGACGGATCTGGATCGCTCGTACGAAGGATTGAAGCCTGGGGATTTCTGGAGCAGGGTGAGGCAGGCCAAAAACATGACCGCTGCACAGGTTTTCCTTCGATGGATGTTCCCGTCAAACCCCGGTCATTGGAAAGCCATCATCCCTTTCGCCCAGATTGGCGAATTCGTTCCCGAAGACGAGGTCAACATGACGATGAGAAACGGGGAAGTGTTTGAAAAATTCCAGAATGGTTAGTCCACGAAGCGTGGAGTTTTCAACAAAATTAACCGTGCCATTGAAAGAATCTCGTCTCTTGCCTTGTAGGTTTGGGAGCTCGTATTTATCGAGCCTTTTACACGTACATCGACTCCCAAGACTCGTTCAGGGGAGATTTCTTCAAATGCCACAGTCTTTTCCTGAATCAAGATATCTTCCAAATTTTTTCAATGAAGAATCTACACTGTAAATTCCTTAGATTCGAGTTCGCCCTTGGGAATGTGACTGACATGATGCAACCTGTAAGCGCATGGAAGTTGTCGTAGACAGCTCGTGTGCTCATGATGTTCATTATGATTTCACAAGTGTATTTATTTCCTGTCGCGTAGATTCCCCCACATGTCGACGTCTACATCCACGATCTTCGCGAGTCCTACACAAACTTGGGTTTCTTCCACGGAGTCCAGATAAGTGTGGTGAACGGGTCAGTTGTCAGCGTGGCCATTCGTCCACACCGCACATTGCTGGTCAATAGGAAGGACCAGCCTTGCTCTTCGAGCAGGACCTACAGCTATAGCACGGTTAGCAGATTTCAGACCCTCACTCCATTCATTCGCTGGTTGAAGAATGATTTTTTTCCCGAAACAGTGCATGGAGAGGTGCTTCTGGAATGTGATCCAGACCTCACCAGATGTTCCTTGTTTGTCACCACTGCTTCTGCCCAGAAGCATCAACGCCACCAAGCCGGATTGCAGAACCGCGTCCGAGGAGGACGAGCAACTGAGGATCGTCTTCGAGGAGAAACTGAGACTCTTTAGAGGCGAGACATGCAACTGCCCCAAGAATTGCCACATCAAGAACTACCGCGTCGCCAACGATCCAAACGCGCACGTCTGCAGGGAGGCGGTGCAGTCGCCGCATATGTGGCCCCTCGCGGAAGGGACGACGGCGACGCTTATTTTTTCGTTTCCATCGTCTCGAGTAAGTACTTCTTGGTTTTACTCTTACATTTTGAGATACTACGGAATATTTTGACATCTTCAGTAACTTTTACGACATTAGATGCCGCAGGTCGCCGAAAGGCTGGCATTGTCAGTGGGTGATCTGTTGTCGACCGTCGGCGGTATCGTCGGCATCTGCCTCGGCGCTTCGATCCTCTCTCTCTTCGACATCCTGGAGCAAGCTTGCCTCTACTCCTTCAAAATTGTCCACAGAAAAATTCGGCAAACGACAATAGGTTCCAAGAGATGACGTGCTTCAAGCGGGCATCACATCCTATAATTCCCTGCATGTGTAATCGAATGTGTTATGCCAAATCTGGATTTCTGTCGATGTGAGACGGAACTTTCTCATTCTAACTTTGGTGCGATAGAAAATGTCCTTTCGTAACAAACATTAAGAAAGTCACTCGGCACTCCCACAGAAAATGTAAGCATTCATCACGAAACATAACGCAAACACTATAATTACTATGTTCTCAGCACACGAGAAGATAAATTGAAATTGTCCATATTCAATCGAAATTTGGTCTAAAATCGAAATTGAACTTTAAATTGAAAAAATAAAAATATATTGGACTTTTCAGTTTCCACATACGCCTAAAAACAGCAACTAAAAAATGTATTGTACCTCTATATGAGTGTCTCTTTTGTGGTCAACCTTGGCTGTTTTAGCATGAATTCTTCTCCGCCTAGAAATGAATTGAGGTTCAAAAAAATTATCTAGCAGACCATGAGACAGAAATTATGACAGAATACGAATGACCACCATACAACTCTGGTCGTAACCAAACCGATTACTATATGCGAAGTCTGCTGGTAGGAAGTGTCCATAAACGAAATCCGGCGACTTGAACAAGTCAAGGTTGGTGCCGAAAGATGAGTGAAACCATGTCCGTCCGGTGCGATCGACTGATTGCCTCCAAGATTCCAGGTTGCCGTGAAGAGGAACTGGGACGATTTAGTGCAAATATTAGGTTCGAAAGAAAGTCTTGCAACACTCTGCGCAAATTTGTCAAAATTTTATAACGTTATTGAAATGCAATTTCAGTCTACAATGTATCTGATTGGAAAGAAAGTTCTCGGAATTTCATGAACAATTATTACGACCCAGTTTATTTAAAAGCAAAATCATCTCATTTGGGTATTTGCTATTTAAGCCAACCTTTTTACCTTACCTTACCTTACCTATGTAACACCAGCTGTCTGGTACTGTCAGTGTCTTTCATTGCGTCCAGCAGTCTATGGTATTCATGGCTTTATAAGTTTACTGTGGTGCCATATTTGGTTTTGGCTATTTTGCGATAGTGGGAGGTTGGTTGGCTTTGGTTTGGTGGAGGATTGATAGCATTCAGAGTCTTCTCATCTCTCCTTGATATACTGTACGCTTGCTTTCTCATGTGTATTTTATTTCTTAGGCTAGTTTTGAATGGTACATCTTTTTCCGTACTTTCGATGGTTGGCTTCCCTTGTCAGTATTTACACTATAGCCTTCAGATGTAACAGTATACGTTGCCGCACCTGTCCCTGTATGGTAGAAGGAAGAATCCTAACCCTTTCGCAACCCTTTTGTAAAACTAGTCACGTAATCTCTGCGCAATCGGTTCTTACTTTCTTGACGCGCCTCGTATATGATACTAGAATGAGCCCAGCTACTGAATAAACAATACAGTCGACAGAATAACCTCAATTTTTCGTTTGTTCCAGTCGCACTGACTGCCATGTACTTCAGCATTTCTGGCAGGAACGCAAAAAGGCGTTATTTACTCCACTCGAACGACCATTGAACCTCTGACTTAAATGCATCATACACATGCATTTACATGAGAACCCCCGGCCTCTCTACAGGACACACTAACGTTAGGCCTAGGCCTAACCAACAGAATACCTTAAGGTCACGCCAAGACCTACCTTATTCTTTTCAAAATAAACTCAATTCTCGACTTACGGCACCAATTATGCCTATAAGGGTGAATCGTGATCTTCGAGACATCTTGAGGTTCAGGACGTGCAACGATATGCCAATCGCAGGCCTATTCATACGTTCATGAACCATTTCAGAGTGGACGTGTAACGTTAGACCTATTAGAGGCCTGTTTCGCGTTTCATGAACCATTTCAGTGGGACGTGGAACATCAGGCCGATCTGGAGTTCCTCGAACCATCTCGAATATGGCTAAGGAGAGAATGCCCTCAATAAGCATGGAATCCATGGTACGCGCCATCCTGTTAATTCAGGAATGTCCGGATAACACATCTGCATATCCCACCACATCGATAAATCACTGCTAACCACAGCTTCATTCTCATCTCATCTCATGAACTCAGCACAAAAATGTCTCATACATCAAAAAACAGAAGCGCCAATCGCCAATACGAAGGTTGAAACAGTCTTGAATATGGCATAATTTCGGCACGGTATTCGACAACACTGGGGGACGGTAGCTAAGCAAACACTCTAAGCCTAATTGAACGACATCTAATTTCATTTTTCATGTCGAAATGGAGCATCGCAAATAGCAAAAAAGCCACGTTTTCCTCATCTACGAGTCAATATATTTCTTATGGTTGGTCTCTTTCCTCGGAAACACCCCCAGGAGTGGGGGGGAGAAAAAAAAACGGGATGAAATTCACATCCTCCAAAAACGAGATTCAGCGTTCTCCACAACTCCTGTGAGATGGAGCTCCAAATTTGCTTGTGCGATTCTGTGGTGAGAGAAGAAGTATGCCAAATTTCGTTGCTGTTGATGCTCTCAATGAGGAATACGAGGAAGTTGAATGTTGGGTTGGAGAAAGATAATAAATAATATCTGCTTTGATACTCTTTCTTCCCCACTGAAAATTTTTTTTAATAGTTGATTTCATATACAAGGTTGTTATAAGTGATTACCCTATTTTAATTGCCAATAAGTTTCAAGCCCATGAACGTCTACTCAAACATCAGCTACATCTGAAAATTCTTTAAAAAGTTTTGGCCAAACAAAGAAGAATGGTTACAAGTTCATCCATCAAGTACCATACAACTTTTTTTTTTACCATGTCTTGAAAACATGCTTTTGAGACAGATGATTTTAGCTAGTGACGCTTGCGAGCATGAAAGTCATTTTTACTAAATTTCCACTAAATGCATTTTCTTCTCGGAACGTGTCGAGACAGTTCGAGGAACTCTAGATAGGCCTGGGACGTCATTCCGGAGGGGGGGGGGGCAAGAGGGGGCAACTGTCCCCCCCTTGTGTCTTGGAGCGATTTTTAAATTTTAATCTTCATTCCCTGACCCCGTTTTAACTATACCTTTGACAACTGCTCGAGCCGGGACACTCTTCTCCACCACGAAGAGAGTAAAAAAAACCCATGAAGAGACTCTTGAAGGAGGAAAGAAGGGGAAAAAAAAGGGCGAATTGGGGGGGATGGAGCCGCTGTCTCATGACTCGTGGGTTCCCATGAGCTGAAAGATCCTTCCAAATCTTCTTACGAAAGGCGAAGCTCTTTTTATTCCGTTGCTCTGTCTCTTATCATCGAGATATATCATTCCAGTCGGCACGAAGTAGACAAGGAATCGTACGGAACGAAACTTGCAGAATTGGGGATATCCATTCATTGCGTAATAATCGATTGAAAGGACACTAAAGGTCGGTGGACAACTTAGTCACAACCGTGCCTTCACCAATAAGCATTTCCTACGTTAAACTCAACAATTCCTACATCCAACGATGATCTGATAGTGTAGAGAGAAAAATAATTTGAATGTTACTTATTTTTCTCCTCTTAAGGAATTCGCGTCTAAACTCATAATCTCCAGTCGATCTTAGTTCATTCATTAGTTGGATTGTGTCTGGTTTGGGAACTTTGGAGCTCCTCCAGTACAAGCAAATCAGAAAATACTGAAAACTTTATTCGGAACCTAGTAAGCGAAAAAGAAACTAAGAAACGTATTCCAATCAACTGCATTTGCTTTGCGAACCACTGATTAAAAATACGAAATATTATAATGCAAACACATATGCGCTTCCTGATTCATTAGAGAATTTCTTCGCTGACTTGCCTATTCGCTCAGCGAGTTTACGACTTGCATTTCCCCATAAATATTGTTCGTTCTTGCGAACTTGTTGAAAGAAACGGCCGTCCCAATTACCGAGCGAGCGCGGAGAGTTGATCGGGACCAACATGCCTGTGAGATCTACGGAACCTTTTAAGAGTAATTTTCCTGGCAAAGGGAACCCATGTCATAAATTTGAGTATCCAAGTGTTTTTATATTCCCTAAAATTCGAAGGGTTTTATGAACTGGTCTGAACGTTTTCCTGCAATTTTTCCACAAAGTGAAATATTGCATCGAATAATAAATGACGTTTGGAATTCATTATTTAACTGACATAGGGATTTCGCTGCGGTATCAACACAGCCTTTTCTTCATACGTGAGAAACCCTGGCAGGGCCTCTCGGGGGCATTGTGCAGGTCGATCGATGCCTCATCCATTAATCAACCTTTATTACTGTGAGAAAAGGACTTCGAGCATTGTTTCAAAATGCCACGGAGGTGATGGGTATTGTCTTGAAGAAGAGGAAAGAGCAGGTTGGAGGTGGAACAATATCAACAGTCTTTGGCGATTTCCAGTGAGGCCTAACCAAAGGGCAGAGCTTTGCCAGGTTGCAAGGTGCAGTTGCGGGGTGGTCCCCTGTGACCCAGCATTGCGTTCTTCTGGTTTACTGAATCTTGAAGGCAGTGAACAATGATAGATAAACTGGGCACCAAACAGTTGCAAATGAGACCAGAAAAAATCTGCAGCCATGCACGGTATGAAATGCCATAAATCGAATACCCGACGAACTATATAGGGTGGTTTAAAAAAAGTTATACCGTTTTCTATGGGAGAAGCACAGTTTCATAAATGCAGCAAACAAATTATATTGGACAGGGTAACTTGGGGGAATATGGCCATTGGGGTAATATGGCCCCTAATAATGAATCCCTTAACAGAATGAATAATTAACTTGAGCGAATTTTGAAAGTAGTTCTATCGAAGAGTGCATGCAATTGTCTAAATATGTGGACCTGTTCATTGATCCAGTTCTCACTGGAATTCGGGATATATAGGATTTTTCTAGTCATATGCATGCGATTCTTCTACTCACGGCCCTGAAACTAATATGGGCCTTATGCCACTTAAGCGTATATTTCCTAATAGCAGCATTGATACAAAAACCATTTGTTCAAAGCTATGCTATGGTTCCTTCTGAATGTTTGCGGAAAGTGCTTGCCCCTTCACTTGCAGTACACATACAGTGTTGTCAATTTTGTCATGCAAAATTACCCCAATATGGGGTAATATGGCCACCCCGATTTGGGGTAATATGGACACATCCTTGATTCCATGCTAGCACCGCACTGACCTATTGGTAGTGTCAGCTTCGTTTCACGTGGGACCTCAGGCAGCAAAAGATCATCCCATGCATTTCCTCTGGATATATGGATAGACGTGCTGGACATTTGGACGAGATATACTGTTCATGAGGAGGCGGTGCAGGAGGATAGGCACATGCACCGCCTCTTAGACATCTGCTTGACATACGCCAGACATTTTTGTGGCACGAAATTTGAATGCAAGTAAATATCGCTCATACAATACGTTAAAAAAGCATTCTGCAAATTGTTGCCCCTATTTATGCATACGTGCAAAAACTTCGCAACGTTTTTCCTGCAATGTACGGCATATAATTTCACACTCTTAATGCATGTTCACTCTGATCTATGTTTGATCCCTCTTTTTGCACCCACGGTTCGTAGATACAGTCTCCCAATCACGTGCAATGCTACTTAAAACCTAAAGCGTTGCAATCCTGCTTTTCGCAGCAGGTCATCGAGTCATGTAATGATGTCGACTTCTTTCCTTCTTCTCAATGCAGTTAGTGTTTCTTTTTCAACTTCTGAGCGTCCTTTATTATGGTTCAAGGTACTCAGCAAGTTCCAGCACATTTCACACGTTCCTGGAAAACCTGGAGTTGCTTTTTCAGAAGTGGTCATATTCCCCCAACTTTATAGGTAATATGTCCTCTTGAGACCAACTTGGAAAGGATCCAAAGGCGCAATATCCAAACGGTTTTTTGTATGTGGCTTGCTGGGATTTAGTAAAGAATATATTAATCAAAATTTTAGAAACACTGCAAAAGTAAAATTCGATCTTGACGGGTCGTTATGACCAAGTTTCATTTTGTGGGGCCATATTCCCACAAGTTACCCTACGCGTTCGATATTTGACAGTTACAAGTTCTTGAAATGCTTGCCAGCTAAGTAATGCCTGCCTAAGTCGTGCGATGTCCATTTAGAGGCGATTAGTTGTGCTGGACCTTATTAGAATTCAACAGCGGCCTTCTACCCTTACATATACCTGTTTGTCATTGCTCATCAACTAAGCCAGGTCTTAGCCAGGTCCCCGCTGCCAAATTTGATCTACAGTTCACGATGGAACATATATGTATCAAAGATATGCTGAGGCACAGCGTGGTACAACTGCCAATATACGCCAATAATAACCACAATTAGATCAACATGAGCAAAGAAAAATGACAGGAACCATGAAATATCAAGAAACGGGACACACGTGGGAACGAAGCGGAAAGTCTATAAAATAATGAACAAAAATAGTCCCGATGAATGGATTTGATGAATAAAGAAGTGCTTCTTCAAAGACCACATCTTCGGTAACGGCGCCAGCATCAGTTTTGCCCCGCTTCGGACCATCGATAACCTGAATTTTCGGCGAATACTCTGAGCGAACTCGCGAGCAGGGACTGTACAAATGTCATCCATGGATACTGCCCAAGCAGCATGTTTATATTAATTTTACGTAAACTGAATGTTATTTTTTTGTCCATTTCATATCTATTTTACGCAAACCATCATCAAGAAAATGTCAACATGTTTGCAGAAATGTCACCTCTGGAATACGTAAACGGTGATATAAAATTAACGTAAATTTTACGCAAAATTGACCTTCCCGTTTACATCCCCAATAGCATGTTTACATTCATTTTACGTAAAATTGATGTTAACTTCCCCCTAAAATTCATGCGTGCTTAACGAGCTAATTCGTACTTTTGAAGGGAATTGATACACTGTATTTCTCCCATCCCCTTCCATACTTCGAAACTCAAGGATTACTTGGACGAGTACATGAGCACTCAAGAGTACCAAGATGACTCACTAGTTCCTCCTCCCGTAAAAGGACTTCGGGAGAAGGAATAAAAGTTTAGAGGAGTTTTTTTCCATTTAGGATAGAGAAGGTATAGTACTTGAGGAGCTGGGATTCTACTCTTCCCTAATCCCGTGCACTGCTGTAATAACAAGCTTAGCTTCAGCATTTAATGATTCCCTGTGTCGTAAATTATTTAAAATATGTAATAATTTCTTGCTTTCCATATATATATTTATGGATTGAATAATAAAAAGTGGAAGGATGGTAAGAAAACCTGATACTATATCGAGAAAACCAGTACTTAATAGCATTTGTAGGTGCAGGGAACAAGGGTTCCACCTAGTGAGGAATCCTAGTATGGCAACTGCGGGATGGTCAGCTAAAGTTTCATATGGAAAGTGTGATGTTAATTTTGCATGAACTTGATATGTACTCCACGTCAAATGGAGTGACGTCTAGTTTACGTAAAATACACGTACACTTTGGTGACGTAAATATATGAACATACATTTTACATAAACGTGATGTCATTTTCATGGCTATCGCAAAAAATTGATATCATGTTTACGTAAACATGCTGCTTGGGTGGCTCTGTAATTAGTAATCTGACCTCATCAAATGTCTGTCCCTGAGACCTGTTTATAGTCGTACTATAGGTAAGCTCCATAGGGAAATGACGTTGGCAAAAATGGAACGGTACGCTGACTTGGGTTGACGTGTCCAGTGAAACTCTAGGCAGCAAGTGAACGCAGCCACAAAGTGCACCCATGATCACCTCGACTTCTATAGGTGCTCAAATAAAATGGGGGCTTTTAGCCTCCTACCTTAGGCTACCCTTAGACTATGGGTAACAACGATTGCCCATTTTCATTTGAACCCCCCCCCCTAGTGTTAATCATTTGCGCTTAGGTCTCTCACGATCATAGGTTTGTCGTTGCAAAGGTCGTTCCCAATCATAAGACTTCGTATACCCATCAATATAGCTCTAATTATTCCAGCGTCCAGAAAGAAATCCAGAATACTGAGAATGTTGAAGAATTCAACCGGAAAGGTTGCCTGCCGATCAGCGTCATCACCACCATGATCGTTCTTCAATTCGCCTTCCAATCGGGACGACACGTCCTCACTGGCCAAACTGGAGTGCTCATTCTTTGGACACAGAATGAGCGCGTTTGCATCTCAGACCCAATGTCGTTGCCCAAACAGCTCGTTCACCATATTATCGGAGAAACAATCGCCTGGGAAATGCAAGCAGAACTCAGATGGATCGCCCTGTGCTCGTGGAAATGTTTCACTGCCCACATCAAGTAAACCGAATTTCGTTAGAGGCAGCGTGCATGTTTTCTGTCAAACGAATCGTTCGGAAGAACGCCCACAACGAGCTCATTTTGACGCAAGTCTCAAATATTTAACCGCGAGAAGCTTTTGCGGACGACTGACAACACCTGGCGAATGTCACCACCCAGCACAACTATTTACCCGCCGAATCGGTCATCGTCCATCGAGTCTTGCAACGCCCGTCCCATCGTTGCCAGCGCTTCAGCGGGCGCCATCGGCGCTCGGTACTAAACACCTCCGCACTTCCCGTTCCGAATTTTCATGCGCTGATCCATTTGAACCACTTCATCCGCATCGTAAGAGTTGGGCATCGCACTGTTGTTGCTGGTTTTGACTTAACAGAGGAAAGACATCCATCAAATAGATGTAGACTGGTCGTAGTCAAACGTGGAGACCTACACAGCCTCACCGCTTCTCTTACGAGGGCACATCGTACTACCCATTGTTAAGCTGTTTCACCTCAGAGGTGCCAGAAGCAGCACGGTAGCCTACCAACATAGATTTTATCGACGGTTGGCACTACTAGAGTTAACCCATCCAACTCAGCCTAGGTAAGTTTGCAGTCCTAACAGCTGCATGAACGAATCCCGAAACGCGCCTGGCCTATGCCATGGAAAGGCAAAGGCTCATAGGCCCATCGGCTCCCAAGCCTATGACCTGGATAAACGAAGGCCTGTAGGCTTATGGGCTACCTTGCCCATGACTTCGAGGGGCAAAAGCTTTATAGGCCAGAGGCTACCCCTACCATGAAACACCTGAACATATATTCTAATATAAATTAATATGGATGGATGGATGGATGAACTTTCAAACTCTTAAATATTCAAGGGACAGTTGAACCCAACTGATACTTGATAGAGAGGTTCAAGAGTCTAATATGCTTTTTTTTCACTTCTAAAAGATGGCGCAAAATCCCGATAGAGGGCGCTGTTGCTGAAAGAAGCGACATGAGCGGTCCCAATACAGAACGGGACCGGATAGTTGATCGAGGGCCAACATGTCCATGAGAACCACGGAAGCTTTAAGAATAATTTCCTGGCACAGGGAACCAAAATCATAGATCCTGCTATTTTTTAATTCCCCAACGTAGGAGGTTTTTATGAAGTTGGAGATGCTGCCTGAAAACTTTCCGGCAATTGCTCTACGAAGTGCAAAACTGCGTCGAAAGATAAAACGACGTTGGGGAAATTTATTATTTAACTGACATAAGGCGTTCGCTCCAGTATCAACAGAGCCTTATCTTCACACATGTCAGAGACCCTGGCAGGGCCCCACGGGGGCATTGTGCAGGTCGATCGATGTCCTAACCAACCTCTATTACTGTGAGCCTTCGAGCATTGTCTCGAAATGACGTGGACGCGACGGGCATTGTCCTGAAGAGGAGGAAAGGGCAGGCACTCGGTTGGATGTGGACCAATACCTACAGGCTTCTTGAAGCTCTGCGAGAAACAAGAGGGGTTCCATCGAACGTCATTTTGGTGAGATGCTTTCGATGCTCCTTAAGCTCTCAATTCTTAAGGGCGTGACATTGATGAGAAACGAGGGCGATTCCATTCTTGAGCGAATGTTTCCCTCATTTTGTAATGCCAATTTAAAAATTATTCACGTAATTTCCATTTGATTGAATCAATGTTCTAACATGAATAACTCCTAAGTTACAGGACTATCAAAACCGGATGTTAGTAGGTGATACTAAATTTTGACCATCCTGTGGCATTTCACATTCTCATCTGGTGGGGCTGAAATGCGACATTTTTGGGTTTAGGGGCACGAGAACCCTATAAATCAAGTTTCATCGAAATCGGAGATGGTAGGGTGTTTTATTAGCCATTAGTTGTTTTTGTCGTGGAAAAGACCCTAAGGGAAACGACTCACATTGGCAGGAAAAGGAATTGAATGAAGGAACAATTCCAAGAGAACCTCATGGGCGAAAACGTAGAAACTCTACTTAAAGTTGCAAACATGTGGCTGGCGATGACGTCAGACAGCCAGAAGTAACTTAACGCAATATGAAGTGTCCATAACCCAAGGTTCTCAAATTGTTTTTGCCAAATTCGTAGTTAGGATGGCCGAAAACGGGTATTTCAAATGACTTATTCGATTTTTAAGATCGTCGAGCGCCGAAGGCGCGACCATAGCGTTACTTGAACACTGAGTGAAACGTTCATATCCCTGTGCGACAAAAAAAAATCCTCTAATAATTTAGTGCAAATACAGGACAATTTCATGACGAAAGGGCGTTTGGGAGTAAGAATTGCCTACAATGATGATAATATCCATTTCCCTATTGATTGAATCAATGTCTTGAAACTGCATGAAAAACAGCTCCGCCCGCATAACTCTGCAGAAGGTCGGACTGCTTCCCGCGTCACACGCCTCGAGAATGATCCGAATGTGAAAGACGCGCGTTCGTTTCCCGCGTCTCATCCATCGCCACATGGTGATGCGTTTATGAGGGAAAGTGAAATACGAGAACCGATAGCTTCTTCAAGATGCTGACCGATTCCGATGATATGCTGAAGCGGTGGTACGTTTACCACGGCCTGACATATTTGCCTGGAAAACAAATTCAAGTGGTCTCCACCTTTCCAGGCGATTCTTCCTCTAATATATCTGCAAAACGTGAATATGTGGGATAGATTTCTTTGCACAAATGACATGTAGATGCTCTCGTTGCCCTCAGAAGGTTATTTGGAATACATTTGAAGACAGGTAATATTCAATACCATCCAAAAAATGTTCTCGGATTCAAATATCAAACTCAAACAAAAGGTTGCCGTCAGCTTTGTGTCTTCCTCAACGACCGTCAACACGAGTACGTAATCCTGTGGTTACAGATATGGATTCCAGTTGCTTGAATTCGCGTCTTGCTTGAATTCGCGTCTATCATGTTCTCATAATTCCCATGAATCTGCAGGCTGTTCCGAGTGGCTGACGCAAGTGATTTTACCTCAGCATTTTTTTCGTAAATTAGAAAGTTCCGTTGAGAAAATGCATGCACCCGAAGCATGGAAGCTCGAGAAATCCACGGGGGATCTCCAGGCTCAAGAGGGACAAGGCGAGTGTGAAATAATAATGACTTAATAAACCACGAGAGGAAAACGTGAAACGAGAAAGGATTTCTCTTCCTTAAGGTTTGAAAAGCAGAGAAAAGATGGGCCTGGCTCGAATCACTGTAAAGGCGATGGTGATCATGGCATTGACAGGGCTTGCTTTGAAACAGGTGACCATTCTTAGACTTTTTTTTACACGTCATCATGTTATTTCCATCAATAACTTGAGGTGGACCTACAGGTGCTGATCCAGGTCGAGGAATATGCATCTTACCCGACAAACACGTTGTATTTGGTAAAAAACGCGCCCAGGATTGAGAGTCCCGCCTTCACAGTCTGTCCGAACCCTTCCCTATCGCCGCCTTTCTACTGGGATGGCCGTCGCATCAGGTCCCACCTGCGGCCAGTTGCGATGAGCGGCTCTACCGTCGCGGATGCTTTCGCGAATCTCTCCATTTCGTTGGAGAACTTGGTCCGGAAAACTTATGTCGGGGGGAGGGGTGATGTCACGGGGGAGTACGGTGATATCTCTCCGGAGTCGTTTAAAAAAAAAATTTTTTTTGAGAAATCCGGAATCGGCAACTCGACCGTCAACGTCGAAACTGTCCACGTCGCTGGTGAGTTTTCGCAGAGTCCTAATTGTAATTAATAAATAAAGGATTTCTAATTGTCATTTTTTAACTTCCACAGACCATGCGAATTGGAGCGAACGAACGTTTCGTAGAGATGAATTTTACTTGAAGTGCTTCACGTTGCTGACGAGGATTCCGATTCGCACCGGGAATTTTCCAGGCGCATTTTTCAGTTTTGACTTCCGGCAGATCAGCGGAACCGACGGTGCTGTAAGAACGTATTCCTCCCTCCATATTGAAAGCGGGATAATTGAAAAGATGGTCTGGTCTCGTGGGATATTTAACACGTTGACCGCCCTGTCCATATTGACATGGTGACTTTCCTGGGCCAAAATACATTTTTAAATCCCTTGGAGAAGGTGAAACATGAGGCTCACTGGTGTGACCCATCGCGGTCAACCTGTTAGTTTCAGCAAATCAACCTCCGATGAAACAGTTGGAGTGACAGGAAGTCTAAAAAAAAAAGATTTAAGAAAAGGAAACCACATTTTGGGTCTTGTTTAATTTTTTTCTATGGAAAGTCCATTCTCTTGTCTCTGCAACGCAGAACAGCTCGTAAAAATGAAGACCCAGAAGACTTCATAAAGAAGAACTTTGAGTTGATGAAATCCAGGTTGATCCAATCAATAATGATTCGTATATTAATTATTCCTCTCATTTGTCAGATTGTGGGCTCAGCAAAACCTCATGAATCCATTTATTAGGCTGTTTTTTGTTCCATCCCCCCTCAGCTTCAAAATGGCTTAGAACACACAGTGAAACCCTTTCCCCGTCTTGTGTGGTTTCCCTCGGATTTCTGCATGTAAATCGAGGATCTTTTCGTGATGTTAACTGGGGGCCAGTCCAAATGAAAATATCGTTTCCGCCAATGCATTCCACTTCCCCCGAAATCCCGCCGTAACACGTGAGAAAGTCTGGGAAAAATTAGCAATTGAGCAAAATGTTACCACACGCTTCTCTTAAGCAGGATCCATCCGAAGTCGAAGTGTATGTCCATGATCAAAGGGAAAAATTCACGAAATTGCCACTATTTGAGGCTATGCCCATGATCCTGCTTAACAAGACATGGACCCACATCTTCATTCGTTCTGAGGTTATCCTGCAAAAGAGCAAAAAAGAGGATCCTTGCACCGAGGATGAGGACTACAGTTATACGAGAGTAAGCTCAGCTCATGATTTTCAAATGCCATTGCTGATTCAACAGAATTGACAAGAAGTGAGGCTGTATTGAGCTGAATTGTTCCTCAGTGCATGGAGAACTGCTTCTGGGAGAAATTCCAAATCACGTTCCCAAAATCTTGCATGATTTCATCCCTTCTGACAAAGGAAGCCAATCTGACGAACCCAGAATGTCGAAATCTCAAGAGCGAAGCGGACTTCTTGTTCAACTTGTGGAAAGCCCAGGATATTGAACTTTGGGAGGATTGCAATTGCCCGAGGAGGTGCAACATGACCGAATATCACATCTTCTCGAATCCAATTCAAACGCCTCCGCCGTTGAGTGAGGAAATCGGAGTGGCCTATCTCATCGTCCATTTCCCTTCGAAACGGGTTCGTCTCCGTCAAATTCCATACTTTTCGATCTCGTGTTTCCCGTGTGGAAGACCCGAGCGTCGGAAGAAAGATTGATTTGATTGAACTTCTGTTCAAAACTGCGCCTTTGAAAGATTACCATGTTTACAGCATCACATCACGGTAATGGTAAAGACAATAATCAGTTAAATGTCCTGCATCCATAATCGCGTGTGTCCATATTAAAACATTCAAGGAAGCTGGTTATCAGAGCATTTCACAGCAAATGTCGATGACTGCGTCTTGGACAGTTGGCTACGACAGAACCCACCGTTAATCGTGATTCTGAATACTTTTAGACACAGCTACCTATATAACGGATAAGGTAAGCAAAAAAGCCTCTCTTTGGAGTTCTGCTTTATCCATGAGCCGCCGATTTCACAATTAAGCATTCTTCGTTCATTACTAATGACATTTCTGAAGGTCAGACAAATCTTTCCCTTTTGCAGTCTAATACCTTACTTAACTGCCACGTTTTCTGACAAGAATTCATTCTAGTGTCATATTTTCATGACAATTTGAGCCGAAAGGGCTATACTTCTTGGAAATAATTTTTTAGGAGTTCAAGAAATTTATTTTACTTAATAAATATTTAAAATGTAAGACGTGTAGATGTACATAATGGGACCAAGAATACAAGATTTGATTACGATAGATGAACCTCTACCTTCCGCACCGTGTTGAGATTGAAGGCGACTGCAGAAACATAGGTTTATAATTGCAATGAAATAATATATTCACCTAGATGATCGGAGAGCCATTCCTTACGTCCCCTCCAACATGATCTCCATACTTCAGTAATGTACTTCTTCTCCTATTCCTACATACTTTCCCACCACTACTTCCGAACGTTCTGTCACTACAGAGGTTCATTTCCCGATGTTCCACTCCAACGTATGCTTCGCAGGAGAGCGTCTGCGACGCTGCCAGAGACGCACGTCAATACGCGCCTTGCATTGATCTTTGGCTGTTCCAACAGGTGCCTCACTTCCTGGAGAAGGAGAAGGTCTCTCTGACAGATTTGCTGGCCAACATCGGAGGAATCGTCGGCGTCTACCTCGGGATATCCATCCTCACCTTCTTCGAAGTCATAGAGCAAGTATGCGACAAAATCGCGTGCAAATTATATCCAAAGAAATGAAATCATCGACGAAGGTCAACACTGATCCCATCCTACTGGAACATGCACTCCAGCAGAATGCAACCTTCACCGTCGGAAAGTGGAAAAAAATCTGGCTTACTTGTGCACGGTAACAATGTACCACAAAGCAAACAATATTATATATTCAATTCGGTTGCTTAGAAACTGAGGAACTCCTGTTAAACATATAGCATGGGTGATCCTTGCCGACAAATGTGTGGGGTGTGTATGTGTGTGACAGTTCCAAAGGGGTAAATGCATATAGACCATGAAGTATGACGCGCTGAGTGGTTCATTATTTCTGCTCTCGGAATTTACTGAATTCCTTTCCTTCGCCTTTGTTGGAAAAATGCTCCGTTCACATGATCGTGTGCCAAGAGTAATCAATGGTCAAACGAGACCTGTGATTACCACTTGAGAGATTGCCAAGAGATGGTGGTGACTCCTTGTCGGACAACAGTTCCTTTCCTTTGGTTTGCAGCAGGTTTAGCTGCAGATAGTTTACATTGTCAGATAATATACGTTTGGCGAAGAGGCACTTCTAAAAACTTCTAAAAAAAAAGGAAACATTTGGTCTTTATTAAATAACACAGGAGTTGTTTATGTTAGATCATTGATTAAGACATACGTTTAATGGAAATTACAAGAGTAATTTCATAATTGTCATTATTACTTCGCAAAAGCAAATAAAACACTTATTTATCGGCAATAAGTTCATTTTTAATTTTAGATGAAGCCTGAAGCATAAAATACCTTACAAAATTCCACAGAGTGTAATTTTGGGAAAGGAATGACACGCGGATGGATTAGCCTCTTATGGATATGGATTACAAGATGAGGGAAAAAATTCCCTTAAGAAGGAAATCGCTCTCAATTCTTGCCCATGGTACGTTCTTTAAGGTTTACAGCTTAAGGAGCAAAGAATGCCTCTCACCAAAAGGCCGTCCGATGTAAGCCTCTTGCTACTCGCTAAGCTTCAAGAAGACTTTAGATATTGTTCCATCTTCAATATAATGCATGTTCTTTCCTCCTCTTGAAGACAATACCTATCACCTCCGTGTCATTTCGAAACAATGCTCGACGTCTTCTACTCACGATAAGAGAAATTGATTAATAGATAGGACAGCGATCGACCTGTACAATACTCCTGAGGCCCTGTCAGGGCCTCTGACATGTGCAAAGAAACGGCTCTGTCGATACTGGAGCAAACGTCCTATCTGATTGGAAAGAAAGTTCTCGGAATTTCATGAACAATTATTACAATCCAGTTCATTTAAAAGCAAAATCATCTCA
>CAJPEV010002812.1:0-38562 GCA_905338385.1 Darwinula stevensoni | reverse complement strand
TGCCACGTCACTCCCCCATTTCAGCCTCCTTGTCCTCAGGTGCTCTGAATCTATTGATTTTGTCTCCTAGGTAGCTTACCCCTGATCTCATCAGTCAGGCTTGCATTTGATTTATTTATTCAAAATAGCATCTGCATTAAATTTATTGGAGCCAGTGAAATAGATACTCAAGTTCTTATCCCAGACGAAAAATAAAAGGCAAAAGGACGAGGAATGGTGGCAGGCGGGGGGTTAGGTAGGAACTTGGGAACCGCCCCCTATGAAAAATTTCTGTATCCGCCCCTGTGGGAGAGGGGATGCTCAGCGAGGTTGAGAGAGATGCGAATGTGCCTGCTACTATCATAAGAGGACGCTCGATTGGTCAATATGGATAGAAATGGGGATCATATGGGTGCAAAGGAATCATTTGGGGGTGACCGCACCCCCCCCCCCTTTTTTCCGTTGACAGGCTGATACTCTTTTTGTTTGGGGGGGGCCCGCCCCCCCCCCCCTTTTTTTTTTTTGCACCGTGCTGCCTACCCAATTTTCTTACACACGAGCCCCCACTGGTTTAATCCTTTTTTTGCCTTCTTTTCTTGAAAAGTGAGGGGTATGTGCACCCTCTGGTCCCCCAACGCTTCGCCGTTGATTAGGAGGGAAAGTATTATATGAGACCTCTTCACATTTTCCAGTGGCCATGTGCAAAATAGAACGAGTTTTAATCTCAAGTATAGAGACGTTACGCATCCCCGCGTGAATAATCGGGTAACCTTAATTCCAGCTCATTATTCGTCTTTGGTCCAATAAAAAATGTGTTAGTGTTTCGTACTATTAATTTACATTGATGGTATTCGGATGATCCGATTCTCTGAACCCACATTGGATACACACTGAACTACTGCTAAGTGTTAAAGTTCCAAGTGGAATGTTCAGGGGACATTCAGAAAGTTCTGGGAATTCTGTCAGTGTACAAAAGGAAATTGAGCTTAACCTATTCTGATCAGAGGTTTTGGATAAAGGCTTACGTTGTTTATTATTGAATTCAGTATTGTTGCCTGAATAATCTCCTGAGCAGAGTTATTCGTCTCAGTACAGTTGTATTTTTCAAAGCCATGGAAGACGCGGTGAAAACTCAGCGAGCGATAATTTTATTTTTGTGGAGAGAAGGTGCACACGGTTCTGAGATTGTTCAGAGGCTGCAGGCTGTCATTGGAGAATCTGCAGAATCGAAGAGTATTGTTTACCGATGGCTGGAGCGGTTTAAGGATTGTCGCCACACCTTATAAGACGACCCTCACAGCGGTCGCCCTCGAACGGCTACCATCGATGAAAAAATTCACGCTGCAGAAAATATTATAATGAAAGATCGACGAGTTACCGTTCAGGAGCTTGCTACTACCCTGGGGGTCAGCACCGGAAAGGCTCCTGAGATTCTCCATGAACATCTCGGTATGACGAAGGTTTCTGCCAGATGGGTGCCTCGCCTGTAGGGGCCTGAACAATAGGTTGATCGAATGGAAACGTGTCGAGAACTGCTTCAATTAAGACAAGAATACAAGGAGAGTTTTTTTTTCGATCGTATCATCACTGTAGATGAGACGTGGCTTCCCTAATTCAATCCCGAGACCAAATCACAATCTAAGGAGTGGCGCCGATCTGAAGGACTTCCTTCGAAGGCTCGAACTGTTCCCTCTTTGGAGAAGGTTATGATTACGGTTTTCTGGGATTGCAAAGGGATAAAAACTATTGACTACCTACTAAAAGGTACCACAATGAATGCAGAATACTATTCTAATCTGCTTTTGAGCCTTTCCGACGGGCTCTTATTGAAAAATGCCTTGGGAAGTTGCATTCACGGCCACTTCTTCAGCAGGACAATGCAAGGCCACACACCGCGCGCTTAACAAGAGCAGTCATAGCAGAATTAAGGTGGGAATCGCTCCCACATCAGCCTTACCAGATCTGGCTCCCAGTGACTACCACCTCTTCGACGAGATGAAGAAGCCTCTGCGAAGAGTGCGTTTTGATTTCCTCAATGCAATGAAAGCTGCACTAAACAGGTGGATCAGAAACACTCCAGAATTTTTTTCTGATGGTCTAAGGAAACTGATTCTACGATGGAGGAAGTGCATCGAACTCAGGGGGACTATGCTGAAAAGTCACAGTACAATGATGATGAATAAAGAAGTTACCCAGAAATGATAAAGAAATTCTCAGAACTTCCTGAATGCTCCTCGTACCTTCATCCAAGGGTCTGGCTTCGTTCAAAATTCTTCGAAAAGCCACAGAATAGGAGAAAAGTGATGCGTGGTTGCTTCTGTTCAACTGGCATCTCTCAAGAATAGAACTTACTTCTGGGTTCGCATGATTTCTGTAAGTGAATATGCCCCTGGAAGGCAGAACTGAGTCTGTCACAACTCATCATTCATCCTAGTCGAAGGAGTTCCCAGAAGTCAACGGTTCTTGTTACCTTCTCCACATGCATGGTCCATCCATGCATGGTTGCTGTAGAGTGACTGCCTTTCTTCTATCCTGGAGAGGGGTCCCGTAGAATTGGAGAAAGAATTAGTGTTAGAGTGCCCAGAGATGAAGATTTTTGGGACAGGGAAAGGACAGGATTTCAGAACGGGAGTCGTTGAACTAGGGAATCTCTTCCTGCTTAACGGTATGATAGAGGTTTTTCAGCATGTCACGAACATCTTGAGTGTGAAAGAAAGAAATAAGAAAAAGCCTATTCTTGTCATTACAAGGTGTCCAATAAGTCAGTCCGATAAACCTATGATTCCTGACTTATCGGACACCCTGTAGATGGTTTCGAGTTTCGCAATGGTTTCGAATTCTCATTCTAATTGGAGCATGAAGAGAAATTGATTCAATTTCTTTTATCTCGATTATGCCAGCAGTAAACCCTCTTTTGTACTTCTGTGTAGCTAGTGTTGGAACGAAATCCATTGTGCTACCACTGTATCGAGCGACAAAATGGATTTCATGAGTTGTGTTTGAAAAAAAATGTTCGCCCCTCCCCAGGTAACACAGAACATTGAATCAACATTGATTGGATGTGATTGAGAGTGGGGTTGTTGGTGGGGGTTGTTGGTTGTTGAGGGTTGAAGGTGAACATTGTTTCAATGTTGATAGAATGTTGTCACATCACATTGTGGATTCCAATTGGGGAATATTCGGATTACATTTCTGAGATGTGGCATCATTGTTAACCCCTCTTAAAGAGTTGGACCTCTCCAATAGGTTTTCGGAATACTATCAACCTACCACAACATTGTTTCATTGTTGAAAAAATGAGACTTCTCAACTATTGAGTTGCATGCCGTCTATTATCATGTATTTTAATATTGAATTTTTTTTAGTTCGGAAACAAATATATAAACCATTTCCAATTATCCTACAGTCATCACCGAGTCGTCTTGCATCCTTTTATGGACATTATGTTACCAGGGTAGTGTAGCCTAGGCGCGATCATAATGAAGTACCAAGAGCTCTCACTAGATGGTATCTATGTTCCCCTGTAGCCTCCTAATGCAATTACGGATCTGTCACCTTCCATTAAAGCGTTTTCTTCCCACTTTCCTATTTTTATTAAGTAATTAATGAACACATATATTAGAGAAATGTGGAATTATGATGTTCTGATTGCAGCATCTGATTCTGAAACAAATTAAATGTCCAGGTTTAGTGTGGGCGCATAGAAGTCTAGGCGATTAGAGACATGTAGAGCACACATAGGAATAATGTGAAGTGATCCATTTACATAATCCTCGAAAAGAGAAGGTGGGTAAGTTATTCCTTCAACTTGTAAACCATTCGGGCACATTACATTTCGGTACTGTTCCCAGATCTGAGGAGGACCCATACTCTCGAACTTATCAGTACTCTGTGTGTACTGACCTATAGAAACTGAAGAGGATTTATCCTCTTCAGTATATATAGTTCATCCTCCATAGGTCAAGCGATTCATTTTGATGAATTTACCTCTACTTTGATCCATGGAGGAACTCAAGTACCAGGGACTCATTGAGGAATGCTGAATGAATGTTGATGCAAGGTGGAAATCATGTTGAATGAATGTTGCCCTCAACGTTGACAGAAATTACATTTTCACATTGAATCAATGTGGTACCTCAATGTTGTTTCAACATTATAAATGTTGACATGAAACAGTGTTTCAATATTGTTTCCACATGGATGTGTTACCTGGATCCGCCTCCCCTCACTCAGCAAAGAAATACTGAGCCCAACATCGAGCAAAACAGATGGCCGTATTTCGCTGAAATTCAAAAGTTGTATCCGAGCATCACACGAAGCAGGTAACGACGACTTACCTCTGATGAACGACCCTCGGAATGAGGCCTTGGGCCTATAGTCTATGATAGACATGGTCTTCATCTCTGGGCATTCTGTCATGCCATTTCCCTTGTTCATTTTTTGCCCTTCCGAACAAAACCAAGTTTCCTCTCATGTGTTCCACATAGCGTCCTCTACGTGAGGGTTGTGATTGTTTTGACGAAGTGCCTGCCGCAGCATTCAATGCAGCAAGTTTTCCCTCGCGAGCGAAATTCAAGTTTCCACCTCTCAAGTATGTCAAACTGCATATCATTCGTCTTGGAGAAGTCAATTTCATGATTTTCTGACAGGTGATGAGATGAAACAAGTAAAACAGACAAACTGGGAAGCTGTAGAGCGAATGGCAGCATCGAACTTCTCCACCTTAATGAATGATGAGAAAGGGAGCAAAAAGAAAGCACTCACTTTGTACTGGCATATCATATCTAGAAAAATACGATTTGTACATGAATATGTAAACTGAAATTTCTTGGCTAAAAGGCCCAAATATTAATTAAAATGTAACTTCCCTTTATCTTCAGCTAGAAATGGGTGGACAACAATATAACAGAAGGGACCAGGTAGAACCTGGGAATTGCGAACGTATGGATGGAAGAAGCAATGTTCTTAGCAATTCGAATAAGATACTATAAGTTTTACTTTTCAGTTGTTAGTTGCAACACTGTCAGGCTTGCTAGAATATTGTTAGAAACATTAATTAAGAAGTATAACAGCCTTTTGTACATATTGTAATGGCTCGTGTAAAGAGGAATTTAGGGACGCGTCTCCGAATGGCATGATATGAGCCAGTGAGAGGGGAAATAATGCAATGGAGATTGCGTTACTAAGTAGAAAGCTCCAAGGAATAGCCCTACACAGAGCGGGACGAGAAATCGAAAGATTTAGATATTTGGTGGAGAAAAGCGACAAAAAAGAAACAGTGCGTCGGGCAAAGGAGGCTTGGATGACCAACATAATGAAGCTTTTAGAAGTGCCGACTGAAGATGCAACGGAAGTGTGGATGGTCTGATTTGGCACAGGTTCGAGAGAAAAGCAGACTCTCTGTCGCTTATTTTCTCAGCGTTACCGTAAGCATCTTTGAAAAGGTTCCATGAAAATTCGATCCTGATAATTTCTCAGCAAGTGAATTTTTGGAAGGCCATGCATGCACACGAGGTGAGTTTAGCAATCAGACATGGGAAGGGCGATAGGGCTGTAGTCTCGACCCCTGGCCATATTGTCAGGTGATGATTATTTTGTTTTATCCTCAAATAATCTTTTTAAGCTGCTTTCGAATTTCATAGCATCAATATTAATGAACGCTCAGATTAGTAGGCACGCATATCATTATATGATAGCAATTTGCATTTCCTTTGAAAAATGACTTATTTCCATGATATCGACTGCAGTCGATATCAAGATGACGAAGGGGGTGAAGCATATTCGTGGAAATGCCGCATGGGTGTGTAGGAATTGGCTGTTAGCAGTCGCGAGCCAAAATCAATTGTTTTGGTTCATTGGTGGACATAAAACCAAATAGGACTGAGAAATCTGTCTCTGTTGCACTTTGAACCGAATAATTTTCGCCCAATCACGCACATTTTGTCAAATAAGTGAACTCGGAAGATGAAAGAACATGTTGGCAGTTACCTTCTGGGAGTATTATGTTTTAAAAAATTAGCGGAAAGTGAAAATAGAACAAAATGACTATCTACTGACGAAGCGTCGTGCGCGACCCCTCACCCATCACGTCAGATAACGAACTCCTATCGTGAAAGATCACGGTGAAATCAGACATTTTCCTTGGAATGTTAACCCTTTGGTCTGGGACCTCGGCTATCATCGAAAGGAAATAGAACTATGTAATTATCACACGACGATGAGTCACAAATTAGTATGGTATCTGTTTTTTGATGCCCTGTTCGGCTTCGCAGTGAATCCTTACAATTTTTTCTCACAGGTATGAAGAGTAGCGGCTTTGACAACGCCAACGAGCAACCGGTTCTCCAGTTATCGCAAGAATGAAGAATCTTTCAGTTTCTCATCAGTCCAAATAGTATTTTGCCCGCGATTCGAAGGGGACTTGGGAGAGTGAAAGGGTTTCTCCAGCTCGTCCTCTGAAGTCTGATGCAATTTGAAAGTCTCCACCATCTTTTCGAAGGAAACGAGCACGACGGCTTCCAGAAAAAATAGTTCATTGCTCATCTCTCCAGCAAGAAATCTGTGGAAATTCTATTCTATGTCGTAAGTTTGCCTTCGTGAAGATGCACCTTCAAGGGTGACTGAGGAACGCCTGGGGGACCTGGAATCCCTCTGGTTGTCCTGAGGACCGCAAGAGCCTGAGAGTCCCGTTGGGCTCGAGAATGACCTGCTGCACTTGCTTCAGATCTTTCTCTTCGACCTCCGCGACGGTGCGGGCGAATTCTTGCCGGTGCGGACCCTCCCCCTGCAACGGGAAGCCCATCATTCCATCGTTTCAGTCTCTCGACCGACTCTCCAACTCGAGGCGTTCCGTGTAACTTTACGGAACTAATCTTCCATTTTGTAGTTCCAATCAACGAGATAATCATGATACGACCCGTACCTGAAGATTGGCGACTGGGCGAGAGGAAGAAGAACGAAACGCGTTTAGGTTTTGTCTGCGACTGCCTTTGCGCCCAATGAAAGGATCTTCGGTCCTCCGCAGGTAAGTCGTCGTCGAACGACTCACTCCACCAGGGCCTTTCCGACTCCCCTGTTCACATACGAACAATGTCCCATTTCTTTTATTACCACAAATTTATAAAGCTTTTTAGCAGAGAGCGGATCTTTATACTCTAAAAAGTCCTAAAATATGTCTAAATGTGCACTTAAATGCAAAAAAAAGCAGGAAAAATGCATGAAAGTGGGAAAATCTGCAAATATATGCATTTTATAGCCCAGAAGGTATTCTTTGGAAGAGGGAATTACAATTCATATCGGAAAGCTTGGTTATAAATAATAAGCACAGCGATTCAATCAGGTGCCTGCTGGACAGTTTTCTAGCACTCTACAGCTGAAAATCTGTCATTGCAAATAAGGAAAACACATTTTATTCCGAAAAAACAGAAAATAGACCCAATATGCATTAACTTGAATGTCCGATAAACACCAAAATATGCCTCTTATTATTATGCATTTTTTAAATGGCATCACGCGCTTCCTCTCCTGATGAAGTTTTCTCTTATCTGGGTCCATGTTCCTAGGAGGCTACTTAAAAAATGTACTTTCATAAAAATTCCCTTTCCGCTTTTTAGTTTTTTAAATGGACCTTTTTAATGAATAATGACATTTTATTATGTAAGATTCGAGGATTAAGGAAGCAATTTAGTATTCACCCACCATTTTCTCCAAATATCCTCGGTTGATCATAGCGACCCGTTCGAGAACGCCCGACTCTCGTTCTTTGCTTCCGCCGGTCCTCGAGCCGAAAGCTTCTCCCGACTCGGGCATTCGGAAGATGACCATCCGTGGATCATTTGGCGAATCCTGGGTGAGGAATTTCACAACCATCACGTCCCCGTGAGACTCGGTGTCCATGAATTCGCAGCGGAGGACGCGAAAGGGGGAGTCCGTGGAGGCCGGAGACTCGTCCTCCGATCTTGACATCATCATCTGAACCACCGTTGCCCATTCTTCTGCGGATAATAGGGCCGGGTGAAGAATTTCTGGATTTTCTTCGCTCTTTTCCTGGCTCGAGGGCAGTGTAGCCGCCTCCAAATTCATCTTTGACGGTTCTTTGCGTACGTCCTTCTCTAGAGAGTGCTCTTCCTGGTCCTCGCAACGTTTCTCTTCCTTCCCGGATCCATCGTCTCGAATCTTCACCGTCTCTCGAAAAAGGGTAGACATGAACTCGCGACCGTTCGAGGGGTCTTCGGGGCTGCTGTCCTTCGCATCGTTCATGCCCTCCTCGACGGACTCCGCAGGCACTCTGAGGATTTTCATCGGGTGAAATTCGTCACGCCTATCGTCGTCCGTTTTCGGATCCATCTGGTTGAAACGCGTCGCGTCCTTTGTAGCCTTTTCGGTCGAGATCACTGCGAAGTTCTCAGAGGATTCCACGCGTTCGTCTCCTTTCGGGCTTCGGTCATACTCTTGGAGGAACTTCTCAATCTGCTGGAAGAAACGGTCTCGTTTCTCGCCTCCTGCAGCGATGATCTCCATCAAGTAATCCACCACCGTCGCCTTCTTCCTCTCGTATTTCTCGGTGTCGGACTCCGTCGATGCGGATTCTTCCTCCTCCGACTTGCTCTTAGGTTTCGCTTCGGACTCTTGGGTTTTTTCTTTCGATGACTCCATTTTAATCTTCAGAAGAGGCTCGATCTCTCGACTCATCTCTCGAATCGATTCGTTTCCCACCATCTCAATCCTACCGGGTTCGTGACGAACGTCCTGAAAATTCTCCCTCGGCATCATCGACGTTCGTCTTTGGAAGATCCTCGAAAATATTCGTTTTCTTTTGTCCTCCATCTTAATTTCTGGTCTTAATGTCTGTTTCTGATTCAGCCTTCGTTCTTTATTCTTTTGGTCTTTCTTTCTGAGTCGCGGTACGATTTTCATCTTAACTTCTCCATTCTCCTTTTTTCCTCCTCTGTCTTCCATTGCGGATTTTTCGCTCGAATCACTTTGCACGTCGCCGTCATCTGGTTTCGCATCGATTTTCGTCTTTGCAGACCCGTCTGCGGCGTTCGCAGTGGGATTTGGGCGCACTCTCATCGTTGCAACCTGAATCTCTTGAGAAATTTTGCTCATTTCTCCGGAGTCCACTTTCGCCTTTTCGTCCTTGACGAACAGTACGAGCTTCTCCTTGTTTGTCTGCGGAGTTTCAATTCGCTGTTGGGAATGCCCCGAAGGTGGGACGAATGAGAACCCAAGGGAAGATCCTGGGTACATCTGTGGCCCGCTGAGGTGTCCCAGATGATAACCTTGAGTCGAACCCGGATGGACGTAACCGGACCTCATACCAGGGTTGAAGGCTTGAGGATGGAATCCCGGATAGAAAAAGTACAAAGGGGCACTTGGGAAATCTGGGGGTGTATGAAGGGAACCGGGACTTTCCCGGAAGCCTTGGTATACACGATGGGAAGCAGGACTTTCCTGGAAGCCTCGGTATGCGTGATGGGAACCGGGACTTTCCCTGAAGCCTTGATATGCATGAGGGGAACCGGGATTTCCCCGTTCTGATCCCAAATCGTGCACTGTAGGTGCCTTGTAGTAGGAAGAGGGAGGCATGTCCGATCCCACCAGGGATAGCGGCAAAATGAACAGCACCTACAATCGAAATTCAAGTTTTACCATGGAGTGCAGGCTATTTTTTTTTACGGGAAAAGTTCCGCTTTCATAATCACCATTGTCTTTGAAAAAATATTATCTCTAAACCATTCATGAAGCCAGGAGAACGGTGAAGTGACAAAAAGTCGTGTATTAATAACGGTCACACTTCCGACTCTGAAAGGAAGTTGACCGTCGTGAATGATTCCTCTTCTATTCGACAGAATTATTCAATATTAAGCTGATATTCCCTATCCTGCTCCATAAAATTTAGTAGTCACCAGTTTTTCCACTCGAACTGAAAATTTTAAAAAGTCGAGATAAGACCTTCGCACACGAAGACGACGATATGTCAATATGAGTAATCGTGTAAGTACGTGAAAGTCAAGTTTAAAATTCATAAATAAATCGAATAGGGATTCACGAAGCGAAGTGGCACGGAACCAGTGGAGGGATAAATAAGTGCATGTGCATAGGCTTCAGTATAAATTAAAACTGAATCCCAGACAAGATAAATAAAGCAAAACGAACTGTTTGGAATTTGTTAAGCGAGATGAAGCGGATGACCTTCAAACTAAAAATTATAGCTTGTAAAGAACTTGAAAAGGCTACTTCGACCCAGGAAAATTGGGGATGGGCGACCACCTTTTATGGTTGTCCACGCATGGCGAATTACCTTTGTTAGAACAAGACAGCGGATGGGTGGAAACGGTGGTCATCACAGAGGACGGAAGGGAGGTTGTTAGTAGCAATCTTAACTCCATCCCTCGGTTGGTCGCCCAGGTTGTCTACCGCTTCTTAAGTACTTTTTTTTATTGGAACCCCGTACGGGCAATATATTTTCTGGCTGAAGCAGGAAAGGCTTTCTCATCGTTCGCCATGGAACAATTAGGCATAGAGGAAGACCTCCTATCGAGCTATTCCTGTGTTTCCTATATTTTCTCTTGTTAATTTCATGCTCACAATGAACAACTAGTCACTCACGAGATGCTTGTTCTTTAGTGAGTGAAAAAGCAGAAGCGAGTGACCTAGTCACTTACTATCTACGCAACAAGTGAACTATCACTATGCACCGAGTGACCCATCCCCATGCATCAAGTGAACAATTCCCATGCGCCTGTCCGCTTCACTCATGTGACGATCCGAACTGCCCGCATAACAGGCTGCACATCATCCCCCCACCATCTCAAGGGCTGTCGGCAAAATCTAAGTCTCGAATGGTTCAATAAACCGAGATCGGTTCGGAAAATTCGGAAAAGTTCGGACTCTTGATTGTTCTTGCCACAAACGCCGGTTCTTTTACCCCGTCGGATAAGTACAGGATCGGGTGTGAGAACCGTCATGGGTTCCTTCTTGCTCATGCATAGAATGATTCCCCTAAGGTTCTCGGACCATTCAGTCTCTCTTGCACTTTTATAGGAAATAATCACTTCCATCGAAGGAAGAATGAACCCCTCCCCGTGAAAATACCAGAGTTTAAAGTCACAGTTGCAGTCGAAGGTTCCAGATTATTTGTCAGTGATGAAAAGAGTCACTCCTTTAAATGGAAAGGGTCCATGCGATCCGCGCATCTTAATTTGCTATAAAATTCATTTTTTGTGAGTGAATTGACTTTAAAATTTAAAAGAACGTTTTCTAATATGTTCCTGAAGAGATGTTGAAGTTTCATTAATCTTTGACCGTTTACTCTTGAGTTGTGGCAGATTTTGTCAAAATGGTTAAAATTCCGAGTGAACAGGCATGCGACTGCTGCTGCGAGGCATGAATCCACATTTCCTTTCCTTTTTTAAAATGTGTTTCTCTGGACAGATCATCGTGAAAACTTGACTGGATGTTGTCAAATAAGTGTTTTTCACCATCTGAAAATGTCATGCATGTGCATAAATTTCTAGACATTCCGATGCAAATGTGTATATTTGTGCCGTGCAGCAGCAATCGCATCAAAATCTTTACCGTTTTAACAAAATCTGCCATAACTCAAGAGTAAACAACCAAAGGTTCGTGAGATGCTTCAACAGCTCTTCAAGAACATATTACACAACATTCATTTAAATTTTAAAGTCAATCCATTCGAAAATATGGATTTTATAGCAAAATGGCTTGCTTTTTTTGGTCAACCCTGCATATTCATTGGAGTGAAAAATCCAGTTTTCAAAAAGTGTAAGCATACAAAGGAAAGCAGGCACACCATTACCAATGAATTCGAAGGGACCAATCAAAGTGGTGTCGCCGTTATTTTTAAAAATAACGGCGACACCACTTTTTGCACAATTTTTTTTTTTAATTATGCCCGGTTCGGGATTCAAGAGGATGTACATTCTCGTCTTTGAGAAGGTATATCCAAACATGCGACAGAGAAAAGTGGGTTCTTTCTGAGTTTTCGAGAGGAGGAGAGACCCAGCGACGATAAGAGATAATGAGGAACTCGCTAACTGGAAAGCAATGGTCTAGCCATCCAGCACTCAAGGCACTCGACCCTCCTCTAGGCGCTTATAAACTTCAGTCTCACTTAAGCATTTACTGGAGTTCTACCGTTTAAAGTTTTAAAATGGAACTCTCATTCTCCCGCACTCGGCCATAGAGTTACGTCGATGCCGAATGTAGACGCAGAACTTTCCATAAAATCCGAAAATATTTTTGGAACAGAAAACCCTTCCAATAAAAAGAAAAACATGATTCTGGTTTAACCTGTGAACATTTCAAAGGAAATTCGTGCCAGCGACGGTTCACTGCTAAATCTACCATTCTGCTGGTTGGTCGAACTCTCAGAGTGAGGATGCAATCATAGACCTCGAGCCTTTTGCACGCATATCTTATCGTATTGTTATCATGAATGCAACGGCGATCCCTACAAGGAGGGTAAGCTGTAGCCCATAGGCGAAGCTGGAAGCGAGCCTCCTTTTATTGCCCCATCGTGGAACATGCAGGAGGATCATCCCCTATCATTGCCAAATCGTGGGTGATGATTCATCCCAAGGAGGGACGAGAAAAGACGGTCTACTCTTCACTAGAGTTCGCACATTTCGCATTTATCGTAATAATTCGTCACCGAATGAAAGGTTTCCAAAACCGAATGGGTGTAGAAGTTATCGCAGTCGCGAGTTGAGGTAGAACGTGATGGAAGTGTGAAGATGTAAGGAATCGGAATCGTTGACTCAAATTTTCACAATGACACGTAGACATTCGGCAGATTACGAAAGAAACCGATCTTATCGGCCTCGTGTTGTTTTGACTTATGAATGAGCGAAACGTTGCAGCGTTCCGGGCCTATTCGCAAGCCATCCCAAGACTCATTGGATGAGTCGGTGAGGCATCTGCCAAAGTTCCATTAACATAAGGTGACCAGATTTCTGTGTCGCGAAAGTGGGACGCCCAACAAATACTTCCCCTTGCCTCTTAAATAAGAATATGAATGTATTTGTAGGACTGACAATTGTAAAGAGAAAATCCTACTTTTGAAATATGTCCCCTAAGGGCGGACTATGAGAGGGAAGTACTTCAAGACTTATTTTCCGCTCCGACAAAAAGGGGCACATAAAGAGATTTGAAATTAGGCACCCAAGAAATCATGGGAGTAATGATTTCTTATTAATTATTATTAATGATTTAATCACTATACTAGATGATGGAGCGCTGAAGGCGCAACCATAGCAAGTTTGTTTGCCCTTCAAGCAAACATACCCGCTGGTAAATAATACAAGCGCATTCGACATTTGAAACAAAGCTGAAGATAAACAGAGTTAATTTCGGGATTCAGCCCAGATTTCACAGCGCAGACACGCAACTGGAAATTCATTAACCTGTACGTTATTCATGACTTTCATCGACAGTCGTGGTCCTTCCATATTCCGAAAAAATTTCAGCAGCGTCACATGTGCAAAGCACTTCCGCGACATTTTCACTTTATTGCAGATTCATTCTCAATTGACGCAAAACAATCCAAGACCGGTCTCTGAAAGTTGACTCCTGTCCAGAATCACGGATGGGAAGATAGAACCTGGAGGCTTCCGCTGACTCAGACAACTATAAGGGTATCACTTTGCTCACGTAAAATAAAAGTAAATGAGAGCAAGGAGGCCGGCCTCACTGTCTGCAGTGTGAACGAGCAAGTGCCTGCCAGCAAGGGTTAGCATGTTTTTAGGCTCCTTTGCTGTTCGGTAATCCGAATTCGCATTGCCTACTTATATCTACGCAGTTGCCTTAGATAAAAAAAAAAGACTCGAGGTATGCTAGTCATAATCATGATATTCAATAGGTTTAGCTCGATGCGATATTGTTTAGGAGAAGCTTTGAAACTCGCAATTCGACCGTCATGTCATTCTGTCTTCGACATTTTCCAAAAGCGGGATATTTGGGCGTCCCGCTTACTTCATCGGGGGACACCGGGACATGTGGTCTGAAAGTGGGACTGTCCCGCCTAAATCGGGACGTCTGATCACCTTACATTAACATCATCGGTTGATGGCAAAAACAATCGAGTCGCGAATGGCTGATTTCGATTAAATTGAGATTTAAGATTCAGGAAAGGTTAGATTCTGATTGTTCCTACCCTAAATGACAGTTCTTTACCCCATGATTGATGGAATTCTGATTATTCTTGCTGGAAATGAGTTCCAAAACCTTAAAGGATGCGGCTGTTTCTCATAGTTGCAGCTTTTTTAAAATTATTATTCCTCAATTCTTTTTTTGTGGGAGGGGGGGGGGGCATGGGGACTTTGTTCTTGCCTCCAAAACTTCACATGCGCCATGCCTTCACCCCTGACAAGGCCTAAGAACCACTAGCGATTTTTGTTCCCGAGACTGTTGGCTTCGGGTCTCCTGAGATTAACGCAGAAGCTGTCGATTCCGCATAAATTTGGTATAGAGTTGGTGAGTCCGGCCGTCGTCAGTGGGATCCAATCACTTCGTCTCCTCGCTTCATTCTCGTCCTTCCGAGACATTCCGGAGGAGATGGAGACGAATGAGCTTCCCGGCCTCGATTTGCTTTATCGATCGCGAAGACGTGAAGTGGTTCTACATTCGTCCGCGAGAGACAGCTCGGTGAAGATCCGAAACGCATTCGCCATCCTTTTTTTCCACCTCCCCCCGTTTTTTTTTTCGAGCTGTCATCTCTACAAGCTAAACCACAAAATGAACCCCTTCACTGGTCATCACTGCCTGCTCACAAAGTTTGGTCGAGGCTCGCTCGAATGAGCATGGAGAAAAGTGGATTTTCATGACAGGGCCGCATGCGGGGACGGAGCATCGTCGCATACGAGGTACTCGCTCGTGAGATTAGAATGGAATCGGGCCTCGCGTCTACCAATCCACCCCTCTGCAAAGCTCTTTGATTTGACGCGCGTCAAAAAAGGTTTCTTCTTCCAGAGGTTTTTCTTCGACCGAATGGAAACGAGCAAGAACGGTTTTCGAGATCGGTGAAACCGTGATTGCACCGGTGGAATCCTCGTTCGTCCGTTTTCGGCTGCAGCTGGCTACAGTCGCTTCTCGAACGGATTCTCCTCGAAGCAGATAAAACTCATCGGAACGACCGCCTCACAGAGTAAACGCAGGTTTTCCCTTTCGTTTTCCAAATGGAAGTCTGAGATCTTGGAAATAGCTAGGTCACAGAAGAATAAAAAAAAAGGCGTAATTCTCTGCAGAGGTGTTTTAGATTAAAATCTTCCGCAACTCACTTCCTCCCTCCAAATTTATTTCAGTCTAATTTTCATTCTCCCAGATCTCTCTTCAGAATTGATCGATTTTCATGCAGTTTCCAACAAAACAGAGCTTTAATCCTTTGTCTTTTTGACGGTTTATGGCAAAGGCGTATTTAGCATCGTGAGCCAACGGAAACAGCTGAAAGGAGGCACCCAAAAAAAGATTTTCATATTTATATATACTAACCAAGGATCTAGGTTGCATTGAAGTTTCTCTTATCGATAAGCACATTGCAACATGAAGCACAGAGAGGGGGCCAAAAACGTTCACATTTTAAATTTATTCCTAAATTCGTAGTAATTACGAGGAGCTCATGCTTTATCGCGAATAAATGCAGTAGCACTACTCGTCCTTGATCGATTGCAATCAATTTCAAGAAAATATGATCAATATATTTTTTACACTTTTTGTGGCACTAGGTAAAGAAAATTGCAGTTGCGCGTGAATTATTTAGTTTGATTCGGCAAGCTATCTAAAGGCTCGTGAAAAGGGCCGTTCGCGCTGTGATTTGCGTTGCATTTCTGACCGGGAGGTCGTTTGCACACGTTCGGTGGCCTATTTCATGGCATTCCTTGTGTTTTCGTACTTAAGAGGGAAGACGAAGAGGTCCCCACCTTTCTCCCATTCTGGACTCACGCCGCTACACTTTCATCGGCGGGCAAGGACGTCGCCTGCCAGTGGTGCGAAGACTCCGCCCACTCCAATGTCCCCCCATGAGACTCATTGACGAACTCACGGAGCCGCCTGACTTCTCATTTCCTCCGAGACTTTCGACGGTAATCGGCAGCGTGAGAACTACGCATAGGAGATGCGGCTGTCTCCTTCACAAGTGGAAAATGAAAGATTTACTAAAGTGAGATTGCGGCGAAGATCAGATCATCGATCGCATCGTAAACAGCTGCCTCATATATTCCTGCACGGGAGGAACAAACCAAATTCATTCTGCAACTCTTAAAGCCGTACGATGGCTTTCGAATAGCATGAAGCTTTCAATGATAGCGCATTTCAACTTTTGCTTTTTTTTTTTACTTTTCTGCGATGCTAGTAAATTTTTCGTTCAGGGTAAATGGGGGCACAACTTAAGCTATTTTCATCTATTTTCATCTCACTCTGCAATTAAAATGTATTATCCACCCTTGTGCATGGAGTTGCAAAAGAATGAAAACCTAAAAAAAAATGCGTTCTCTCGCCACGCTGGAATGATTTTTTTTTTCCCATCGCAGGGAGGGAAAAAATGAAAAAGTTCACGTGCCCTGTCTCCTCCTTGGTTGCGAGCCTTGATTAAAAGTGAGTGGTTTTCGATCTTTCTGTTATGCACTCCTTTATGAAAGAGACTTGCTCGCGCGGCATGCGCGAGCATGCACCACTCCGACTGAGGAGCGGGAGGGGATAGCGAGTGTCCAGGTTTCGCTTTCTTCCGTCCTTCCTGCAGCTCGCCTCATTATTATTGAATAAATAATTATTTAGTTCTTGAGACATAGGCTTCGGGATCGAATACAAGCTTGCACATACCGCGCACCTTTCTCCCTCACAATCGTTGAGCATATTTCGTGAAAATTCTAAACTTCAGCGGCAGCAAAAAGAATGGCCAGAACTGAATTTTCCTATATGAATTCCGTCGGTAAATTTTAACGATAGAATCATCTGTAACCATCGCAGCACGACGGGAGACTGAACGCTGACAGCATTTTTACACAAAAAATGACCAATCTTGCCCGACTTCGTGAAAGATGCCCGATAGAATACCGAGAGAGACTGCTCGTGCCTAAGAGTTCAAGTTTTCAAAGCTGTAATACGAACGACTAGAATATCAAATAGTACGTGTCGTCCTTGCCAAATCAGAAATTGGGCAAACAAATATGAAGCTGTTGTGACTTACGAGGAAGTAGGTCATGATGACGGGCTGAATCGAAAATGGGAGGTTGGTCATCGAAGACTGGTCATAGGAGACTGGTCACTGGGGACTGCTCATCGAGGACTGGCCTTCGAGAGTCCACACAATAGTTACCACATTGGGATCCACCCTCCCACCAGAAAACTGGAAAAACAACTAGAAACCAAACGAAATGCAAGCGGACCCAATTAAAAGCTATGGAAGAATCTCCCCCCTCCCTCAGAGGTCCCCAGGAATTACGTCATACGAAATATCGATAACATCCATTTTTCTCACTTTCACCAGTCATATTGCTCAATTCCATCACTTTTTTTGCTCTCTTCAAGATGCACTCCCAACAATTACTTAGGTGAAATCCAGTGCCGTTGCTTTGTTGGTCTGTCTGTTGCCTCATTCTTCTGATGGATAGGAATTTCTTGCAATTAATTTTTTTTTTTAAGAAGGCATCGTCCCTGATCAGCCTCGTTCCACCAGAATCTGGCCGTAATGTACGGCGATGTGGAAGTCCTTGTTTTCATACGCCTATGGGCTTTGCGGAGGAATATCTCGAGGGGTGTAAACGAATTACACAGTATATCATCGCACAATTCCTCAATTTTCCGACGAGGGTGCATTCATTCCACAGGTTTATCAGTCACAGGTACCGATAGTTACGGGGTGGGAGAAGCACTGCATACCGTGAGTAGTACTGTAAGTACTGTGAGAAGTATCTGTCCACAAGACCCACACAGCACAGTGATATCCCAGGGATGTCCTTAACTGGACGACTTGTCCCCTGATCTTTATAGGATATCTTGAAGAAATCTTCTTTCGGACGATTTCGGACATCTCGTAAGGGATGTCTTCGGGATATCTAAGAGACGTCTTTTAGACATCTTCAGTCGATATCTTAGAGATATCCCTTTCGGGATATCTTTAAGACATCCTTAGTCGAACGCTTCTGAATATCCTGGAGGGGATATCTTAAAGACATCTTCAGTCGAGCGCTTTTCGAAATCTTGAGGAGGATGTCTTAGGGATGTCTTTAGGCATCTTCAGTGCTCTTTGTCGCCTTCAGACAGGTGCATAGCTTCGACGGTAGATGTCTCCCATGAGCCCTGATCTGCAACCTCAGATCTTTTCTGTCAAATTCATCTACTTGATTTGTCCTGAGAAAAAGTAAGGATTTTCGTACCATACATCAGGAAAACTGCTACCAGGGACAAGTGAAAAAATTGTAGTCCGAATTTTAATTTATTCCGCTATATTCTATTTAATGATGTCTGATCGGCATGTCTGGATACAACCATCTTGGTTGAAGACCTGAGCCCATAAATAAAAGTCTTCTCGTTCGTGACCCCTCGTGTAAAGGTGCTAAACTTTGTCCCCTGGAGAAGTGTCTCCTACGATAGGGCCCCCTGTAAGAACAGGGTTTTCCACCCCATATTCGTCACTCTTCAATCTGTCAAGAACTTAGGATTAGGTATTCCTAGATTAAATAAAGACATCTTCGAAAGTAGTGGGTTCTTCTGTGCGGTAGGAAATGAGTCCATTGCGAATTGGAAGGCGCCTGCAAGTACTACCTGGGACTTCTCACTTGTCCCTAGGGGATATCTCTGGGACATCCTTCAGATATATCAATACTTGTGCTGAAAAAAAGAGACATCCTTGGGATGTCATTGGGCCCAGACATTTTGATATCCCAATCCTTGTCTCTGGGACATCGCATTTGTCCCAAGGGGATATCTTTGGGATATACCTGTGCTGTGTGGGGACGAACAGAAGCGACTCCACTCACTTGATTCTTCCATCCGAGGCAGTTTCGTCAGCGAAATAAGGATTTCTGCTCGTAAGACAAACTTATGAGATCCAGGAAACTCTTACAATACCTTAAACACTGTCACTGAAATTATGGTGCGTGGATAGGCGCCTATAAGATAAGAAATGCGTTGCTTGTTCCACTTGTGAATAGTTACAGTCATTATGACAAAAGGAGATCTAATAATTATTCAGTGTGAGGGATGAGCTTAGCGAGGGCAAGGGGCGAAGAAGAAAAGGGAAGGTGGTAAATTGAAAGAGATAATGGACCTTTTCTCATCGTTCTAACAGCAAAAATTTTCACAGCAGTTTAGATAAGCTTTAAAAAAAAAGTGCCTCCTTGACTCATGGATTACCCCGTCTCCTTCCGCATGTCAGGCATTACATTATAGCTTGCGGCACTCAGGGATTCAGTTCAACCTCGACAAGCTGTGGATCTGCAGTTGCAAAGGGAATAGTGCCCAGCATCTGCCACACTCTGGAATGTTTACTTGCTAGAATTTTTTATGTCTAAGTGAAACTTGGAATTACTCACACCTGGTTAGTTGTAACCTACTCTAGCATATACAGGGAGAGCAAGAAATGTGTATACCGGGCGTTGCTGTCCTTTGGATGGCAATTTTATCCAAAATGGTGCTTCTATATTAAAACACAAGGCATGTACACTTGGAGCGCAACTTCAAATAATTTAATCGAATTGATCAAGATAGCTGGCAAGATCAGGACTTGCTTTTGCTCCTCTGCAATCAACATTGCCCAATGACAGCCATGTATTAACTAAACAGAGCAGATGAGCCAAGCCATCTGCACATAATACAACTAAATGTGATGCAATCTGTGGATGTTGACCAACACAGAAGATACATAGTTTGTTCCCTCCCAAAAAACACAGTAGCGTTTCCATGATGACAGGCCAAAGGGGAAAAAGGTAATTAATTTATTGTGAACCGACATGGGATGTTGTAGTTTATGGTGGGGGGGAAACTGACATTCACGGAAGGACAGGGTATCCATGTATTCAGATCTTGCAAATTCCTTATGCATTTATTCAGACGCCTATGTAAGTCTCATTTCCATTCTTATAAACTGTATTCCATTGGACACAAAAAATTACATGCAGATTCCTGGAGGATTCTGTTTGACTGTGCAGTATAAATAACATGTAAGGAATCATTGCAATGCAAGAATTAAGGAAACGAGGAATGATTGTAAAGTATCGCAAAGCAGGAGTGCATGAAAACGATATTGTGGATATTGTGTCATGTGCTAGACAAGGAAGAGGTACATGTACTTACAAAAAAATATCAAAACTCGCTGGTCAACTGAGCTCAACTTGACCCACATGGCAACCCTGACCTATCATTCCATCTCCTTTGCCCCTCCTGATTAGGTCTCATTTGTGGCACCTCATTTAACCCATTGACGCTGGGAACCGTAATATTACGTTTTTAAACCCATAGTGTTCTGGAGTCGCTGGGCGTGAATGTGTTAATCCCCTTCCTCCTCAATCGGCTCCCTTCTCCAACCTCATCCATCAGTTCTTTTAAGCAGCAAGTGCTTTTTTTAAACAGGGAATGAACAATATAATTCTAAAACGATGGGTGTATACATCCTACTGCACCACTCTGTATAATGTTGGACTGCAAGAACCCAGGATTGACATCCTTCTAGTAATGTCACTTAGTCCTTCATGTTGGTCCTGGGCCATCCTCATTCAATAACACAGTGATGCCGAGACATAATGTTGTATTTCTATGCTGCATCACATCAAGTGTAGTCACGAGGCACATGCAAGGCAGCAGCAGCAAGGACAATGGAATGATCATTCAGACTAATTCCATGATTGTAATATTGGAAATGGACAGAACACAAACTTATCAATATTCAGGGAAGAACTTTAAATTCAAATTTAAAACAAGAAACCAGAAAATTCACAAGAATTGCCTGTTCTCTTTTCATTCTTATGGAAAGAAGATGGATGTTCCAGTTGAAAAATGTGATCTTTGATTACATGTTAAAGTCACTATCACTGAGACTCAGTGCTGCAATTCCTAAGTTTTGATAAAGTACTTTAACCTGTAGGTCATTTTTCAATAGAAGATCCATTGAAGTCAAGCTCACTGCAGATCACAAACTTGCCTGATTGCCCATGGAAAGAGAAAGCAAAGAGTATCACATCAGAGCCATCTCCAGCATAAATATCAATTCTTACATGCAACATTGCACAAAGCAGTTGTTTTAACACATAAAGCCAATTCAGCTTTTCCAGTAGCTATGAGATCAAGCAGAGGTTTTCTGGACTCTATGCTTTTGGAACCAATCATCAGACTTGTCTTTTGCAATGGCCTTGCTAAGAAGTTCATTTCCCTTTGGGTCCACCTTGGAAAGTTCTTGGAATCCCTCATCTCCCACGAAGCAGATCTCATGTCCGTCCTGCATGGGATGGAGTATTTTTGCAATCCATCAACCAGTACATAAAAAAAATAAAATGAGCTATTAATTTCACATGAACAATATATCAGGAAAAACAAACACATGCCCCAAAATGCAAACTTTCAGCATGCAAACCAATAGGAAAATTGGTGACAAAGGCTTTTTCACTTGAGATACAAATGATTTACAAGTTCAACTAATCATCCTACACAAATGAAAACTCTCAAGTTCAACAGGTAGTTTTTGATTGAGTAAGCCAATGGTCATTTAGTTCTATTGTTGAAGTAGAGAGCACAAAAGGACAAAGTCAAATCCACTTTGGAAAGGATGCCTTCTCAATTTGTCTGTCATATACAGGATGGCCCAAGAGATACTGTCACTTCAGTTTCAGGTATTCCAATAAATGTTTGTCCTTTACAGCAGTATTATAATAAGAGAGAATTGTGTTCCTAGCAAGACTGCAAATGTGTTGAATTCCACAAGGAAGCAGCTCTGCATTTTGATAACACCTTCTTATTGAAAAAAAATTATCTGGCTTTCTATTCTACAATGAAACAACTTTTCCCTATCATGACTCACAAATTTAATAAACCTTTTCCAGTCCACATTTCCTGACAATTTCATCCCCAACCAGGTCCAATTTGAATACCCCTGCTCTGGGCGCTCTCAATATATATTATAGGAATTCTTCTCATATCTTTATTACAATGTATACTGGAAACAATGCATACTTTTTACACTCTCTAAACCCTAGCTTTGTGCTGGGGGAGGCCTGACATAGGACCCACTAGAGAAAAATCTATCATCAGGGCTCCTCCAACAGTGGACTGGAAAATGTCAAATGGACTAGCCATCACTTGAAGCATCTAGGAAAGAAAAATAAAAAGACCCAACATCTCATGAACCTTCTAGCACCTGGTGAATAATAATGAAATAAACTGCATACATTTTGATAGAGACTTCATTAAAAAGTTTACCGGATCAGCAAGAATGACCACTTGGACAGTGGCCTTGCCTGGAGTGTCTAAGCTGACAAGTGGGGTCAGGATAGTCTGCTCCTTCTCTTTCATCTTGGCTTCAATATCAGGTAATTCAGATGCTGGGCAAGCAAATGCAATTCTGCCATAAGCTTTGGCATGATCCACTGGCTTCCCTGTCAAGGAAAAATTTTCTTGACATATTCATTTCATTGACTTGGATCAACCATATGTAACACCTGCTCATGAGAAAACAATTTTCCCATCTACAGGGTGCCCAGTAGAAAACCAAAGGGTTGCAATTAGCATGCCTTTAACAACGAAATGATGTTTTCTTTCAACAAGTATATATCTAGTATAATATTTCTAATATATATTTCTATAATATTTCATCTAGTAGAATATTTGTAAATCCTTTGTGAATAATCTTGAATAAATCCTTAATAAAAAATAAATCCTTTGGTTTTCTATTGGGCACCCTGTAGTTGTACTTCAAAGTACAGAAAGCTGCAACGATTATTGGGTTTGCATGGCAAAAAGTAATTCTATTCATTCCACAGTAAATGGGATGTGTTGCACATCAAAGGCTTTCATTAAGTTATGCATGGGAATTCAATCGACTGTGTTTCATATCCTATACTCTGCATGCTTGGTATATTGCAAAATTTTCTCTGCTGAGAAGTCTAGCTTCAACCAGCATGAAGAATGTACAGGGTGGCCGAAAAGTCACCGCACCCCTATTTACCTTCTCATATATTTTTATACAGTTCGCGAATAGAGATCTAAAAAATACCTGTGTGCCCATCTCCCATGCCCGCTCAATACAGCGGCGAGAAAAGGAGCATGTGCGACCGGCTGGACGACTTCTGCAAAAACTCAGCAGAAATCAGTTTTGGCGGTTAACAATGGCAGACACCCAGGGCCAGTCATGGCTATTTAGGATTATTTAGTTATTTATTTAGCAAAGAGACTCCCGAAGCAACACTGCTCTCACAATTCGAGAGTTTTCAGCTGAAAAAAATTCCTGTGTTGCCCCACCCATTTTATTCACCAGACCTGGCTCCATGTGAACCTTTTCCTGTTCCCCAAGATTAAATTTCACCCAAAAGGAAAAAGATTTGAAGACATTGCACAAGCATCAATGAAAATGCGACAAGGCAGCTTAAGAGCCTTTCACTCCAGGACTTCCAGCACTGCTTCCAGAAGTTGCTTTGGGATAAGTGCATAGCATTGAAGGGGGAATACTTTGAAGGGGGCAACAAATAATTTTAATGTACTTACTAAAAAATAAAGTTTACGGATAAAAGTACTGGAACTTTTGATCAGACCTCGTATATATGAAAAGGTAGATAGGGGTATGGTGACTTCTCGGCCACCCTGTATATTCATGTAAATTTGTAGCATACCAATATCAACAAATTCAAGCTTCATCTGGGATGGAGCATAGGCAAGGGTAGCCCGCTTTTCCTTCTCCTCCACAATGGTCAAGCCTAGAAGTCCATGCCAGTAATTGAGAGTTTCAGCCAGATTTGAGGAAGCCAGGGTCAATTTCTTCACTGGATCTGTGCCATGAGTATAGGAAAAAAATTATCAAAGACAAACTCAAAATACAAATGCAAAACATGGTATATAAACATGAACGCTGCATTACAATCTACTATGGCAACAGTATTGTTATTCCTGCAAACGAGAAATATTGTAAAAAAATTACTAAAACAGTGCAAAACAATGTGTGCATAAAAAAAAAGGAGGATAGCAGGTACAACAGGTCTGCATAAGGAAGACTGCCATATAAAATTCTAACCTTTTTCAGGTTGAGGTTCATCAATGAGATAAAAACGATATCCTCCTGGAGCTTCAACTACATTTATACCATTTTCTTCAGTGACATGCCAATTCTCCCTCTTGGCATTCTCAATGGCTTCATGGGACTGGATAGTGAGGCCAAGGAAGTCATTCCCCATAAGGTACTCTTTTATTCCATAATTATAGGTCAATTCCACTACAAAGTGGTCATCTTCTGGGCCATAGCCAATCATTGTCTTGCTCCAGAGGCCATCATAAGGTCTAAAAATGGCATCAATCAGATTAATGAATTATGCTACCTGAGTGCCCTTGTAATGACATGTATAAGGTTTTTCCACATACTACCTCAAGACTTAGTTTCCCTTGCTATTCATTCAATGAAACAGGCTACATTTTCATTGGTCATCAAATTTCTGCTTTCAAGACTCAGAAGGGCTGCTTATAAAAATCAACTCACCCATTACATGCAGCCTTACAGCCCTCATCAAATTCTTCATGACGAAGTACCTGCAAGAAAGATGGAAAAACAGAGCTTGAAAACTTTTAAAACTAGAACTGCAAAATTTTCAAAATTTCTAAAATTTGCAAAATGAAATAATTCATATGCAGTCTTCATATAATTGGAGGCTCACAGTTCTAATTCAGATGAAATAAGCACTTGAATGCAATATTTACCACAAAGTTCTGGAGTTGCTGAACAGTTTCTAATAAATCTTTCACAGCAAGAGAAAGAACAACCTTCATTCCCAGGATGTTGCGATAGAAATGAGCAGTCTTGGTCCTGTCTCCAACTTTAAACACAAAATGGAGTGCTCTTCTCCCAGCCATGATAGAAAACCCTATATAAAAAGCTTTAATTTAAATTGGAGTTGAGCTCAACTCTTGAAAATTCAATGTACAAATGGCAAGAATGATATAAAGTGAATGATAATGGTCTGAGAGCCAACCAAAGGCTCTCTGTCCTCTCACATGGACCTCTGACCTTGCACATTCATGGGATGCAATGCTTAAAAAACATACAGGCCTATATGTCAGTCTCAGTCAGTTAATCTTCATGAAATAAAAAGAATTTTGCTGATGCATTCAGAAAGAAACTCATATAATACTGATGTACCAACAGTATTTTGGATGAGGAGGCTTAACAAGACTCCAGGGAGGATGAAATGAAATTTGTGAATAACTTACAAATGGAAGAGATTCCCCACTTTCTGAATTGTCATTGCTATAAAGTGAAACCATGAATCAGCATGAACTTCCTTCATAGAGCATACAATAGTGAACAAGAGACTGATACAAAACATGAAACAGAATGTGGTCACATACATACACATAAACCAAGGGAGGTCTATTTCACATACTTTTCCATAAACTTTTTGTGGAACTCAGAGCGAATGGCATCATTAATAAACACAAGTCCGGTCTTTTTGTTCATGGTACCTTTGGCACAGTTTTTGAAGACCACATCATCATCCCAACGCCGACGCACACGAAAATCAGCCTTGTCCCCACCAGAGCCCAAGCTTGGCATGAGCGGATTCCCACTCAAGATGGCTTCTGTGCGGATGCGGTCTTCTTCTGCACGGCGTTCAGTCTCTCGTTTTGCTTCTTCTGCTGCTCTCTCTTTTTTGATGCGCTGCAGCTCAGCCATCAGCTCTGCAGTATCATCATCTTCTTCATCATCATCAGGTGCATCATCATCATCATCTCCCTCTTCATCAAGGGGATCATCAGCATCCAGGTTGCTAGATGGGAGTGCCTCCAGACGTGGAAGTTTAGACTCCTTCTCACGGTCCTCCCCTTTTCTCTTCTCTCCACTTCGTTTCTCTTTGGACAACCTTGAAAAATTTTAAATAATTAGCACAGGGTAAGTTATAAGATGAGGACATCCCAACTGTTAGCAAGAAAGCGAAGAAATTGTCAAATTTAGGCTAAAAAAAACTGATCATAGTCCAATCACAGAAATAATCAGGGCTTTTTTCCCCTCACAATGAACAATAATATTAAGTCTAAAATATTGTATATTAGGGTATCTAAGAGTATAAGTACAAACAGTTACAACTGTCTTTGTGATAGACAAAGGAATGATATGCCAACTCCTACAATGGAGTTGGCAAACTATTCATTCATCCTGTGATGTCAGAGATTCAATGTCACTTAAATCAAACATGTGAGGCATGCTGACTAATGCCACAATTGGAAAGATAAGTGTTAATGGTTTTTGGGACTTGAGTTGTATGATCATAGTCCATACATGGCACCACTTTGAAATGTGTCAAATTGGGAAATCCTGCTAAACAAATCAAAACTTGGTATTCAGAGTAGATATTGACTGCTGACATGCGGAATGCTACTGTAATATGACAGTGAAAGGCTACATTCTGCAAATGCAACACAAGTCACCATTCAAGGTCTGAGTGGGAGTCCATAACCTATTCATCACAGTTTGTAGTGCTTTGCAACATATATCAACTATGTCTGTCAAAGAGAGTCTTTTGAAAGCAGCATTTCAACAGTGATGAGGAGTTGCAACTGGGAATGCATGCCACTTAGGAGAGCCATGCACAAATGATTAATATTTCATGTTAACTCACTTCCGCTCTCTTTCCTCAAGATCCCTCTTCAAATGCTCTCTGCTGGCATCGACGGGCATCTGAGCAGGCTCTCTAAACTTCAGCTTTGTGTGGGAGGGGAGATCACGCGAAGAGTACTGTTTAGACAAGGCACTGAGATCAGTCTCTCCTTTGCCTTGCCCGCCTCTTGCAGGCTCGAAGGTTGGGCGAGCGGCAGTCGTCATCTTCTACAGTCTCAACAATTGGTCAACGGGTTTTTGGACCTACGTAGAGCAATCGGGTGGGATTCAGACAATGAAAAATACACGGAGAACGCGATCAAACGCAGCTCAGAATCTCAAACTGACACTTCTCGTCGACCTGAGGAGGAAGACATTTTAAGTATGACGTCACAAGCGTATCGACCAATCATATGAGAGTAGTGCAGTTTTGCTTTGAGCATAGCCTTACACATAGCATAGCTTACAGTCGGGGGAAGAGGATTCCTAGAGAGCATGCGCATTTACAAACTCCTGAGAGCAGACGACACGCGACAGTTGTTGAATAATTTAGTCCAATATCCTCTCAGAGTTTGAGAACCCTGTTAAGTTTGCCGTCACAACCTATACAAGTAAGAGTACAGGATGCATATACTTGCTCAATCAGCAAGAGGTTGAAAGCGAAACAAATGAGAAGATTACAAGAGAAAACAACTATGCCCACCACTGCGGGTCTCCTGCGGAGTGCGGCATGGTTTGAAGGCAATACTATTGTCTAGACTAGGAACGCGAAAGAGGCGCCTCTTTGGATCGTTTAATGTTTGTTTCTTCTCTCCTAGCAAATACCTTGCTCATATACTGAAACGTAATGAGTCAAAATACTGAGGGAGACGACCCACGGTGCAGAGCGGGTACTCGAGAAAACGCATTCCAATTCGAACGATGGTCCGTGAAAGTGCGGAAGAGTCATATCCTGCAGTCTATCTGCAGCAGAGGAGCTAACAAATGTAAGAAGACTACTGGGCCGACAGAAGATGGACAGCATCCTTCATCGCTCTGTACCTTCTGCCGGTGAGGGTAGCCTATGCCTAATAGCAGTATGGCAAAAATTTAAGGAAGATATTTCGGGGGGGGGGGTTTGAACCCCATGAACCCTAAATACGGCCTTGGTTACAGTTGGTTTTTTGTTTGAGAATAGTCTAAATGTGCCATTTGAATCCAAGTCAGACCACAGTTGCAAGGGTTTATGTTGACTCCCAGTCCAATCTTAGTCAGACTTCAGTCTGACCATAGTGTTTATTTTTGGTTCTAACCAATTAGTATGTTTGAATCCTCATTTCTGTCATGGTACCTGGAGAACTCGAACCAGACCAACCCTGAGGCAACTTGTCTCGATGGGAAGGTCAAGCAGATTATTATACGTCTTGATTTCTTCTTCCTGATGAAGTTGAAGTTGGTGCTGCTTGGTTTTCCTTGCCATGTCACTTTGGAATGAGGATGATACATTGCTTGCATTTGCCATTCACAAATCATGGCAATGGAGTCCCTGCGTGTTATTAAGTCCTAAAGTGGTGACATATGCAGTGGAGCAGATGCCCAGTGATGAACTGAACCACAAATGTGACACCGATCTGTGGCTGGCATCAAACTGTTTCAATTAGTTTGGAACAAAAACTACTTACTTAAAGCTCATTACAAGTAAGTTAGAAATGAGTCAACAAATAATTGGACCACAATCTACTGCATTTGGACAGAAAAAAACTGAAGTGAGTGGTTACTGCAGTCTTGCTTTAGTCAAACTGCAGGCAAACAGGAACTGGGGAATGATTTCAAAATCACAGTCCGTTCAAGGTCCAGTCATAGTTCCAGTCGACTGCAGCTGCAACCAAACTGGAACCATCTTAGAAATATAGTTCAACTGCAAATGAACTGCCACTTTGAAATCAACCATAGTTTCTGGAATGACTTTTACCCAACTCCATGGCACTGCTATCAGTGGTGCTGAAGAGACATTTGGTTATTACATTCATCTTTTATTGCTAAGAGGTACTCCAATGTGTTTTGCGGATGGAGCATTATTCTTTTCTGGGGGATGGAACTGCTACTTCACTTGATAAAAGGAGTATATATAGTATAGATATTTACAGAGCATATGTAAATGTAGACAAGTTTAATCCAAAAGCACTGTTGGCCTATGAGTCAACCCATGGATGAATGTTGGAGCCAACTGGAAGTGTATTGAACTCAACTGAAGTATTCTGGGTATTCCTTTGCTGTAATTGAGGAGTCCTCTGGAAAAGGGGCGTATGTGCCCATACACCCTTTTTTCATATCTGTGTCCATGTGCTACTTTCGATGACTTGTCATCGGATAGGGTGGTCAGCAATTGGTTAAGATGTGCATTCAGCAAAGGAGAAGCAGATTTTCCTATGCTCTCACTATATAGCAGGCCAACTGCTTGGCAATTTCAATATGGCTGCCTCCATGAATATTTCATTAGCACTTGCATGATGAACGATTTTGGTGGAATTATTTCATCCTTTCAAACTGAAATTGAAAATGAAGAAGAAACCAGACATGAGGAAAGGGAAAGAAAGAGGCCCAGTCATTCAAGCCTCTGGAAGGATATGAGAAGTTTTGAGATATCCATGAAATAGTTGCAGATTCAGATGGTGAAAACATTAATAATGGATCATTGCTGAGTAATTGGTGAATGAATTGTGTCCTGAATATTCACATTTTCCTTGCTATTTAAGAAAGAGTTTATTTAAAATTGTTGATGCATTTCTTGATTAATTAATATTTTAACAGGAAAGAAGTGGTGAAAGACTCTTTGGAAAAAGTTTCAGCTGTGTGAATATTGGAAAAGGGCATATGTGCATAAACACTTTCTGCCTGCATCCCAGCAAAGTGAGGTAAAGAAATTAATTAAAACCTTATTTTTATTTTGAAAAATGTATGAGATTCCATTTTACTGATAATTAAGTTTTGATCAGCTTCAGATTAGCTAGGGGAAGTTTTTATCATTTATCTCGAATTGCATCTTTTGCACATTGCCCTTTTTCTAGAGAACTCCTCAATTATCCTGCACACTCCATGAAATGCATGCAGATAATTTGTTGGTGTGATCTTACATTTTGTCTCCCATCCTTGTCTGAATGGAGGAGAATAAGAACTTCAAATAGTTCCTACAATTAAAAAGACTGCTTTTTTTCCCCAATTTGTTTAGTATATTTAATACATTTTTTTAAATTGGGAAAAGAAATGTTTTGGTTACCATGTCTGCTGTAGTTGACTCTCTCATTGAAATACTCCCAGGACCAGTTGCCTTTATCCCATTATTTGGAGTATTTCATTAGCCAAAACTACTGTGCAATACTTCTTTCAGCATTTTTGGGGAGGAAGGTAGCTTATTTTTCTAAGGTATTTAAAAATTGTGCTTCAGTTTTATGAAACTCTTATTTTTTTTAGCTATTATTCCAATAACCTTATCCATTTATGCAATATTCTTCATAATGCATCTCATAGTTAAGATATTGGGATGATGGGATGACACAATGGTATTCCAATAAGTTGAATTGACTGTACTCAAGAACTAAAATACTGGATTCTGATAAAATGTTTTCTAGGTCTACTCCTATTTTGATATTGCAATGATAGTTATGCATGTCCATTCTCATTAGGTTTGAGGATGAATTGGAGTTGCCACAATGGCCTGAGATGCTGTTTGCAGATAATTTCTTGCTCTTGAGTCATGAGAGTGGGGTTGCACTTGATTTCAATCCCCTTGATGCTTTGAAGACAGTCAATGCAAAGGATCCACCCTTGGGCCTCCATGTTGCCTCAGCTGGCAAATGGAGAGAGGCAAGGTGTGTCTTTCCTGAATCACTCTACTTGTCAATTCAGCTTTGCTTTATCAACTGCAATTAGGGCAAAGAAGCACAATTGAAAATTGTGAGACTCAATGAAAATTACAAATGTTTTACCTAGTGTTTCAGATGGATCACATCAGTCTTGGAAAAAGAATAGGTGCACCATAAGCATGCTCTTTCAAAGAGATAAAGAAATTGTTAGTGAATGAAGACCTGCATGCTGAATGCATTATGTCATCATTTTTTATATCTATAAAAAAAAATGTATTGATAAGCTAATGAATTGGGGAATAGGAAGATGGTACTTGAAGAATTAAGTCCAAACAATTTAAACTATGGAAGTTCTGTCAATCCTGTGAGACTAATCTAAGTCTTTTCTTTTGTGTTTTGCTCTCTAAGGTCTACCTAATAATTCATTCACATCCATAATTTTCAGTCCATAGTTAGCAGCTTTCAACTGATAATTATGAGCATTAGTATGCTTAACTTCAAAGAGTGCTGCTGGTTGTCATGAGTGGAAATGAGAATCCTCATTTGAATATATATTCTCTCTGGGTTGCAAGTATTCAGCATGTCAAAAGAAATTGCTACCCAAGTAACATGTCAAAAAGAATGATTCTATATGCTGCATGGTCTATTTTCTTTAAATTTGTGAAAGAGAAAGAACAAGAAATTGAAGGAATTTCTTTCAAGGAATTTCTATTGAATGCATAAAAAGTTTCTTATTTCTGCCTGCACAGAAATGTAAGTCTCCTGATGCCTCTATCCAAGCTCATTGGAGGTAACTTGGCAATCTGTAAAATCCTTGACCCCATAAGGTAATTTGGGGGAATATGGCCCTATAAAATGAAATCTGGTCATAACGGCCCATCAAGTTTGAATTTGACTTTTACAATGCTTCTAAAATATTGATTTATATATCCTTTACTAAAACCCAAAAGGCACATGCTAAAAACTGCAAGGACATTGCACCTTTGGATCCTTTCCAAGTTTGTCTCGAGAGGCCATATTACCCATATAGTTGGGGAATATGGCCACTTCTGAAAAAGCAACTCCAGGTTTTCCAGGAACGTGAGTAATATGCTGGAACATGCCGAGCACCTTGAAACATAATAAAGGATGCTTAGAAGTTGAAAAAAGAAACACTAACTGCATCGAGAAGAAGCAAAGAAGTCGACATCGTTACCTGACTCAAGGAGCCATCATGGAAAACAGGATTGCAATGCTTCTGCTTTTGAGTATCATTGCATGTGATTGAGAGACTATATCTAGAGACTGTGTGTGTAAGAGGAGTGATCAAGCATAGATTAAAGTGAACATGTGCTACGAGTGTGAAATATGAGGTGCTTTTTTTTTTTGAGAGGAAGCATTGCAGTTTTTGCATGCATGCATAAATACAGCCAAAAAATTCACAGAATGCCTTTTTACCTTTCTTGTATGAGGGGTGTTTAATTGTCATTAAATTTCATACCATGAAAATTTCTGGAGCTGTCAAGGGGATGTCCAGGTGCATGAGCATATCCTCATGTACTGCATATTTCGTCCAGATGTCCTGTACTACTATTCATATATCCAGAAGTCCATAGTATGATCTTCTGCTGCCTGAGGTCCCACATGAAAGGAAGCTGACATTACCAATTGGTCAGTGCAGTGCTACCATGAAATGAAGGATGTGTCCATATTACCCCAAATCGAGATGGTAACATTCCCCCATATTGACTTTCATGATAAATTGACAACACTGTCTGCAAACGGCAAGCGAAGGGGCTAGCACTTTCCACGATGATTTTGGAAGGACCATAGAATAACTTTTTAACAAATGGTTTCTGAATTCATGCTGCTAGTAGGAAATATACATTTAAGTTGCTCGAGGCTCATTTTAACTTCAGGATCATGCATAGAAAAATCGCATTCATATGACTTTCAAAGCATCGATGTATCCCAAATCACAGGGAGAACTGGATTAATGAGCAGGTCTAAAAGTTTCGACAATTGCATTTACTCTTTGATAGAACTGTTTTTAAGATTTGCCTGAACTAATTATTCAGCCTGTCAGTGGATTCATTGTGAAGGGCCATATTACACCAATGGCCATATTTCCCCAAGTTACCCTATGTTTACAAGAGTAGTTCAGAATTGTCTAAATTGAGGAGTTTTGGAAAAAGGGCTTTAGTGCCCATGCACCCTTTTTCCATTTCTGTGTCCATATGCTGCTTGAGGTGACTTGTCATAGGATAGGGTAGTCAGCAGGTAGTTAAAATGTGTATTTGTCACGTGGTTGGCGTTATGGCACTGTTGAGGGATACATGTGGAGGCTTGTGTGGGTTCGCGCCAAGCCCCACGTGAACATGGAAGAATGTGGTAAACAGGATTTCTACAAGTAAGGTTTAATCCCTTCCTTAAGACATCCCCCAAGTGGAGGTCACCAGGATTTGGGGAAGTTGCTGGAAGTGCTGTTGGCTGGAAGTGAGAGAAGACTTTCGAGACGTTCTTTTGAGAAGTGGAAGGTCGGCAGGGGAGAATAGCTTAGACTTTCGAGACGTTCTGTCGAGAAGTGGAAGGTCGGCAGGGGAGAATAGCTTCGTTGAGAAGTGTTGTAACGGCGGGCGTAGATGGCACCGTCTAGTAGTGTTGAATCAGCGGGTATAAATGGCTCCGTTGATTAGTGTTGAGCGAATGCTCCACGAATGCCCCGAATATCCGTAGACCTCCACCCTTTAAGGGCAAGTCTGGGCGGAGAAAGTAGTTCTACGAGCCAAGGTGAAGGGGCTGGTACATGCCCCATGGCGAGGGCGAAAAGGGGTGAAAGTAAGAGCATCAGGGGGCAACGAGAACATGACACAGATGTATGAGTTACCTTACCTATGTTGTCAAGGAGAAAAAGCGCCAGAGGCTATAGTTATCATAAACACCTTTGTGTATTGTAATTTAGTAAAGACAGAGATGCGCCTCTCCTTCTCTTCATGAGTTCCAATCAATATTCACCCTACTTCTGCGTGACTACGGTACGATGTGAACTGTAAAAAAAAAAAATTGTTTCTCGCTCAGCGATTGATCAAGACAAACCCTTCGCGCTTTCTGTTCCCAGTAGTACCATAATAGATTCCTGTTCTGGTTTCACTGTTCCAATTTTGCCCCTTTTTGCCTACGTGAGAAATGTGACAGCTCGCGACGAAAAGTGTGATTAGTCTGATACTTGATTGTCATGAACGAGATTCCCTTGTGGTATTGTTAGGAGCACAAGCATGATAAGCGTGTTCGGGCTTTGTCTCTGAGGAGTCGCACTTCTTGAAGTCTCCGACGCAGTCTTGCATCTTTAGGAGCATCCAACGGTAACAATGATGAAGGAAAGCCTCTCAAATCGCGAGACCTGCCCGATCCTTAGGATTGATGGGAAAGGAGCCTGAAGCCTTGCCAGCATTTCCCTGGAGGCACCTGCAAGTAAAGAATGCAGACGGTCACCATATGCGAATATTGTAGCTATTTTTTTCATACTCAACCTTCTATTCATCTGGAAATGATCTAGGTTACGAAGGAGACTATACACCTTTGTTTTTGACATTATTAAGAATGGCCATCTGAAATTCCAATTTCCACGAATCTCGTAACGCGACAGACACGATGCAAGGCAAAGAAACGTTTGTAACAGAACTTCTTACGCACCCTATAGGTCTAACATTTTATAACTTGTGATTCATGACAAAAAGGTGACTGTAAAGCAGTCGCCAAAGGGTGGAAGAAAATACCGGGTAGGCATGCCAGTAAATTAAAAAAAGAAGCTTGGTATAATGAGGAACAACTAAAAATATGGAAGTAACAGAATTGAATACTTGCAGACGATTCTTTAAATAGTGGAATCTCTTATTACGAGAAAGGTGTGGTCATAAATATTGAAGAAGAGCAGAAACGGTGAAGAAAATAAAAATAATTCCCATGAACAATTTTTTTTATAAGAGAGAATTCCGTGTAGAGGAGGGAGTATGCCGGTGGTGTTTGTCACGTTACCATGAACGAGTCGTGCACGACACGATGGACGGACATTATGGGTCAACATACAATAAACGAGCCGCAAGGGAATTGTTGGAGAGATCAAGAATGTCCGTTTCCGAGCTAAGTCTCGCCTGTACCTCTTGCATAAAGATTAATCATACTCTAAAATCGGTGAGGTGAGATATGGTAATTGGGAAGGCTGGCACTTTCTGGGATCCGTATGGGTGAAACTCGTGATGGAGATTGACAGAATACGTTTGGAAGGGGGCTGGAAGACGATTGGAAGGCAGATGTGTATCTCACAAGGAAAGGGGGAGAGATAAGATCGTGTCCTTGAGATTAGGAGGGGGTGGAGGGAATGGGTGTGTTGGGGGAGTGGCAAGGAAGGGTTTAAAAGCCATTGGGATTCTGGGAAGATTTCACAGAGCTTCCTCGGGTGCCTTCCTCGATCGTCTGTTCTTGGGTGAGTCCATTTTTGCATTGTTATGTTGTATAGTGATGGAAGTGTTCGGTCCAGTGATTTAATTCGAACCACCACTGGTAATGATGTGTTTTGATTCGTGCAGGTGAAAAACTGATTGGTGGAAGAAAACGGACTCTGATGCCGTGAGGCTGTCCCGTCTCCTTTATTGCCATCCTTGGTATATATATTTTAACACCTGAATCACAAGAAATGAATGGCCTGCACTGTATCCAGGAAGAATGTTCCCTAAATCTGCTCTTATTTACATCTGACGAAATCGGGAAAACTACCCTGGCCATCTCAACACTGGGCCCCGCTCAGATTTCTGTTTTTTGAGTCCTTTCGCAAGTCCTTTTCCCCATGGCCGCAAAAGTAATACTGGTAGGAATGGAATGGACTACGATAACTGAGGCTTGGGTCAGAGCGGCGGATAGACAGGCTAAAACGTCCGGTTCGCAATGTGTTAATTGGATTCCTCTGATACCGGGTACATTTTTCACGTCTTCATTTTGAGTTCTCCGAACATCAATCAATATAAAGGATGACTTTAGGCGTAATATCTCTAGCTTTGGTGTTATTTAGTTTCGAATGGTTTCCAAAATTCTTTCCTGCGAGATCTATAAAAAAGCCTTTTTTGATACGTAAGGAGTAGCAAATGTGAATAGAAATTTCTCTTCAATTTCTGTCTAATCGGAGGAAACGCCCGTTGTTGTCACGAACGATATTGTGAACTGTGCGCTGGAAAGCGAACTTCAATATTGCGAATACTCCTTAATTAATTAGCTCGAGAAGTACGCTTTGTATCCCCGTTTAACCCGATACCAAGGTTCCTCCTCCATAGTGAAATGAATGACAGATGACCTCTTTTGCCGCATATAGTGGAACACATCGGTTCTGTTTTCGCTGCTGTTTAGGTCTCTACTTCTCTTAGAAAGCATTGCAAAAGCTGCCATTAAAGGTTTTGCTGAAGAATATGCATCAAATAAAGAGTCCACTTTTCTCATTCGTTTCTATTCCTTGAAATCTGAGTACCTGAAACTGTTTCATCCTCCTTCGTGCAACTTTGCTTCACAGAGGGATGATTTTTCTCATTCTTTCAATCGCTTTAATCTTCAAAGAAGTGTACATACTTTTGTGGAGTCTAGTCGCTTAATTGATGCTTGGCGCGACTTTTATCCATCTGAACATTCTTTCACTTACACTGGTGCTGAAAGAAACCACCCACAGGCACGCTTAGATCGATTTTATGTGAACGGGATGATTTTAACTAAGGTAAAAATCCCATCCATCATTCCCTGTGATATGCTCTCTGATCATGCCATCATATGCATGTCTCTGCCCTCTCCCAGCTCTTCCTTCAAAGGTTTTGCCTTTTGGCATTTCAATAACTCATGAAGGACGAGGAGTATTAATGTTCTTTTCGCAACTTTTTCCATGGCCAATATAGCAATGTTGGAGACCGGTGGGAGATTGCAAAAGCTGCCATTGAAGGATTTGCTAAAGAATATACAGTACATCAAATAGAGTCCACATTTCTCATTCGTTTCTATTCCTTGAAATCTGAGTACCTGAAACGGTTTCATCCTCCTTCGCATTCTCTCTCCTTGAAAGAGACTGAATTAACTATTTATTCGGCAAATATCAACGAAGGAGCGTGGATTCGTTCCCGACTAGAAATGAACAAAGGAGTTCACCAGCCACTTAACATTCGTAACGACTCCAACGACATTTTACCTAATCCATCGTCTATATATTAAATGTCTCCTTTTTATAAGACACTACAGCCCGACTCCCGACTATATATTGAGTCACGCCTTGGTTCGTATTGGGAAAGTCCTGCGCCATTCATATTTTGGCGCGGAATAAGGCAGGGTGACCCTTGGTCCGGTCAACTCTACAACTGTTCTCTCGAACCATTTCTTCATTTGCTACGGCGTCTCCTGTTTATCATTGGACGTAATGTCATGGGAGTGCATAGTCCGCTGATGTCTCTATTTTCATTTCTTCTGACCTTGGTTTCAAAATTCTTACAAATTCGTACAAGCTCTATGCTAGAGCTACTGACTCGTTATTGTAACGTTACTCGTTACGGAAGACGCAAGGTCTATGGTGCGGGTCCTGGCGGACCAGGACAGATAATCCTGGAACTTTCCATTGGCATGACGATGGATGGAATTGCTAGGGGTTCACCTAGGCGTTCGTTCCTTCGAATTGAAAAGTTGGGATTTAATTGAAGTAAAAGTTAAATTATGCATGAACCAGTGGCGACACATTTTCAAATGATATAAATGATAAACTTTGGCACATTTTGGCATGTCTCGATCCACCTCCTGGCCAGTCTCTTTCGTACCTCAATATGGCCTTGCCCTGTCCCATGTCTTCTCAAAGTTTAATGTAGAGTTTCCCTTCCATCACCAAGGTCCTCTCATTAAAGAGTCTGTGCGGTTTTCTCCAATGCAGAAACCACCTTAACAGGATATCCTTCGTGTAAGAAGAAATTTAAGAAGGAGATATAAGTTGAAGGTTGCTGCATCAAAGTCTGTCTTCACCTCAATTAATAAAGATGACTAGCCAACCCGTGGAAGACTTCCACGAACTTCAAGTCGGGCTTTAGCCGGAGGTGTCAAACTGCCGGCAGGCCGGCCCGCTAGTAAATTTCGTCTGGCAGGCAAATTTCTCTTCAATACTTTATTTTGGAAAAGCATAGACATTTTCAACCCGTTAGCAATTGAAATTTTAGTGCAAATTTTGGTAATATGGATCCAACCACCCTGAAAGGTTCCATCCAGCCCCCAGCTAATCGAGTTTCACACTCCAAGCCTAGGCTAAACGTGTAGCATCTTCGGGAATTCACGACGAGATTAGTCAGCGGCCCTCTCAACTCTCTCTCCGATTGGTGCTTATATTGATAATAAAATCTATGTAGAGATTCGGCTTCTGCCTCACGTCTCAATTCCTGCCGATTCTCCGTCTCTTCATTTCTCTTTCTTCTGTCTGTTGTTACAATTACAGGTTTTCCCGCTACCTCATACATATACAGGGTGTCCGATATTTCAGGAATTATTGACTTTTATGTCTTAACCTATAGCCCAGAAAGTCATAGCTTGATAGGCTTTTCGCGTATTATTAACGCGCTAAGCTTCCAAGGCTATGCCCCCTGGGCCATAGATTCCTGACAAATCTGACTCCCTGTAGAAATATTCCAATAGGTACACAGTGGTCGTCAAATTAACGTACCAGGGCTACCTCAAAAGATAGGGGACCTACACGGCTCAAAAGTTTTGCATAGGACAGCTGCCCGTGAGTGCTGACCCGCCAAAAAATGGGTGACTCTGGATCGTTACATCCCCGTTACACTGTAAAAACTCGACCCATAAAGATACCCCTAATGTTACCCATACAGGTACGGTTTATGGGTAAAAAAAGTGGCCCTTTTCTTACCCATAAATGTTACCCATAACAGTTACTCATAAACGTTA
>CAJPEV010002811.1:0-38567 GCA_905338385.1 Darwinula stevensoni | reverse complement strand
ACGAAAAGTAGGAATCTCCTCCCCACTCAGCTTGTACATACCTTTCCATTCTTGGAGTAAAATGAGTATCCTGTAGGCAAAATATTTGAGCTGTTTTTTGGGTTTTTAGAAAATGAAACAGATCTCTACCATGTGCTAGTGTTGTGCTTCCCTGTGAACTATCGTATCTGCTTCTAATAGAGATTTTCTTTCTCTTATTCAGTATTGGCGGCAGATTTACACAATTCCAGCGCACTTGCTTAACTAGGAAAAAGTTCGTTCTCAGTGGTACCATGTGCTAGTTTTGCTCTTTTTTTGGAAAGGGCGTTTTCAAGTGAAACAGCGATTTCACTACTGGGATACAGTATTCGCGGCCGATTTTCTCGGTTCCAGCGCACTTGCTGAATTAGGAAAACGTTCGTCCTCTTGAGTAGTATGTGCTAGTATTGTTTTTCCTAGCGAACTGTCGTATCTGCTTGTAATAGTTATTTTCTCTTTCTTATTCAGTATTCACGGGAGATTTACTCGGTTACAGCGCACTAGCTGAATTAGGAAAATTTTCTTCCTCTTGAGTTGTTTGTGCTAGTTTTGTGCTTTTTTTGCGTTTTGGCGTTTTCTAGTGAAACAACGATTTCACTGCTGTGGGACAGTATTCCCGGCCGATTTACTCGGTTCCAGCGCACTTGCTGAATTAGGAAAGTGTTCGTCCTCATGTGCTTGTGTTGTGCTTCCTTGCGAACTATCGTATCTACTTGTGATAGTGATTTCCGTGCTTTGATTTAGTATTCACGGCATATTTGGTTCCTGCTCTATACTCGGTTCCAGCGCACTTGTTGAATTAGGAAAAATTTGTCCTCTTGAGTAGTATGTGCTAGTTTTGTGCTCTTTTTCGAATGGGAGTTTTCAAGTGAAACAGTGATTTCACTACTGTGAGATAGTATTCGCGACAGATTTGCTCGGTTTCAGCGTAGTTGCTTAATTGGGAAAAAGTTCGTCCTCAGTGGTACAACGTGTATGAGCTAGTTTTTTGCTATTTTACGAATGGGCGTTTTCAGTTGAAAAAGCGATGTCAATGCTGTGATACTTATTTCGCGATAGATTTACTCGGTTTCAGCGCACTAGCTGTATTGGGAAAAAGTTCTTCTTCAGTGATTCTCTCTGTTTATTTTGTGCTTTTTTTTGCGAATGCCGAGACGTTTTGAGCATGTTATTAAATGTAATGGAGGACATACTAAATATTGCCTGTTTTGAGAATTCTTTTAAAATAAATAAAGCATGTCCGTATCGTGTAAAATTCTTTGATTTTGGATTCTGCAAGCAATAAAATCCGTTCTTGAAAAGTAATTCCTAGTAAATATGCGATTTGTTGCCTTTAACTAAAATTCGAGGTGTGGTCTTAATCTTTTGGCCACGACTGTATGTGTTAGTACCATACTTTTTTGCGAATAAGCGTTTTTAAGTGAAAAAGCGATTTTACTGCTGTGACAGATTCGCGGCAGATGAACTCGGTTCCAGGGCAGTCGTTGAATTGGAAAAATGATTGTCCTCAATGGTTCTACCCAAGTAGCATACTCACGTTGAATCAACGTTGATTCACCGTCATTTCGTCAACGCAGCTAACGTTGAAACCACGTTGCCTGTCAACTTTGATTCTACATTGAAAGTTCATTTTTGTCAACAATTGATTCCACGTTGACATCAACCGTATATCAACATTGATTCAATGTTCAAAACCAAGATTGCAACGTCGCTTCAACATTTGCTTATCAACGTTGATTCCATATTGAAAATTAATATTCTTCAACATTGAAGACATTTTGAATCCATGATCATTCAACGTTGATATGACAGGTCTCAAGAATCTGATTCGTGCGCATGCGCCGTTTCATGACTGAAGCATTATTTGAATGTCACTTGGACGAGATCTCCATTCTCCGAATCCTTTTTTTTTAAGATCCCACCATCCAAGGAAAATGCGAACCTAATACCGACATAAGGATGAGGCATCCAGTTTCCCCGGTAGCAGGACGTCGACACGATTACCGCGATTCAACGAGAGGCTACCCTCACTCCACGCATCCTTCAGTAGTTATCATGGTTTGGATTCCTCCTCGAAAACAGGACGTCGTGGTCTCATGGAGTAACATGACCTCGCAACCTTTTTTGTGTCCATCATCTTGGGTCTTGTTTGGTTGAGTTGCCACATTGATCGAACATATCCAAGAAGTCAAATTCCTTCCCAGGCGTCGTTTATGGAGAAAATATCAAGTACTGTTCCAAAAGTACTGGAGACGAGACGCGTATCGATTGCATATATATGGTAACTAACCACGTTGGACAACTAGTCGCCATCATATTTTGCAGTCAGGAAATCTTGTTTGTTCGTATGTCTCGCCAGACATCTGTTGATGTAACGTTGACCGGACAACGTTCTCTCAATATTGATCTTTTCTACATCGAATCAACATTGAATCAATGATAAAGGATTGATGCCATACTGAAGCGTTCTTTTAATTAATATGTGAGCAACGCGGCCACTGTGAAGTTGTTTCACGCGAGTCTGTCCTTTGGATAGCCTATATTATATACGTGCTAAAGGCATTCACCATACATCAGATAATCGTATTAGTAATAAAAATAATAAAGCAATAAAAAAACTCATTCATATGGGAAACACTGCATGAAGACCATGTACCATCAAGACCGTCCCAGAAAACACTTTTTGTATTATTAGTTAGGAAAATAGGAATGCTTTTAGCAGTCATTACAGTTCAGGCTTAATTAAATATATCTTGCTAGTGTCGTCACGTCATTTCTCCTACACCAAGCCCTTAATGGCATACATAAACACGTCGGTAAGGTTTTGAATCGTTGCTCCTTGTTATGCGAGCCGAAAATGCCATTCTGATTGATTGGTGTGACGAAATTCGAGTGCCTTTCAGCCACTGTCTTATTTGTTAAAAATCGAACGTTCTTCTTGAAAGAAATATTTCCTGGTAGATCGACTGAACTAATTAAGTAGTTGCAAACACTGATGGAGAAAGCATTTACTGCATATACAGTACTTCGACCGTGAATGGTCGAGCATTGAATGAATGTTGGCCCAAAGTGGGTGTATAAACGGTAATGGTCATCGCGTTGAATCAGTGTTGAAGTAACATGGATGTAACAACAGTCATGCATTCAATCCACACCCAGTCAACAATGATTCAACGCCTCATTTCAAACACGTCGGTGTCTATATCGGGGATGAAAATACCAGGTTTGTTCAGATTTCCAACTCCTGCTCTACGTCTCCTAGGTGGCCCTTGTGATCCAACAGTCACAGGGCCACTAAACTCCATCGTCCAGGTGCCCCACCCCTAGGAAACCAAGGTTTTTGAAGTTCAGGGTTACTAGACTGTCCATTGAGCGTTGCGTGCAAAACCATTTTTTAACGATTTTTTTTATGGCAAAAAAAAGAATTGATTTAATCTAATCAAAATGTCGGACATGCGACAGAATACGCGTTTGAATGCGAGTGGGGTTCTCAGAATGCTTCCCTCCCGTTGAAATGTTAGAAATTACATGGAAAGGAAGACTGACAGACTGGCGTTTTGTGGTGTAGTGGTAACACGTTTGCTTCATAAGGAGGAAGTCTAGGGTTCGATTGTCGATCGCGTAATTTTGTTTTTAGTCTTCTTATGCTACCCGAACTCTTCCCCCAACCCCCCTCGGGCTATTACGCTCTCGAGAATGGATCCGACAGTCGCAACGGCCGGGAAAAAAAGTGCTCCTCCGCGAGAGGGAGACGTACACACGAGGCAGGCAGAAGGCGCTGCACATGCGCTCATGGACTTGCGGAGATGCACTCAGACCCAAGCATCGGATGCTTCATATGCACGAACGCAGCTTCATTGTGTTTTTAATACGAGGTATATAGGACTAGCTGAAGTACCCGGCGTTGCCCAGGGAAATTAAATATTTCATGCATGACAAATTGGGGAACGTTAGCCTTATGATCTCCTATAAGTTACCGATCTCGTGTGTCGCAAAGTGCGCTCGGACCCCTTTCTTTTAAAAAAAAATTTTTTTCACGCCTTGAATAATTTCTAAATTATTTTTAAGGGATTAAACTTCTTGGTAAAATGCTTTTATCGTTTTGAAACATATTATCGATGAAAACTTGATTTTAAAAAATTACTTACTACCTGCTGTAGTGATCCAGATATGGGATTACCCCGGGGTAATGTAGGTGGCCGGGAGGGTAGAGTTGGATGGCAATGAGAGATCAAAAAAACATCTGGGGAGGTCCGGGAATCGAACCCGGGCCTCCTTATCATCCGTCAGGTGTGCTACCACTGCACCACCGAATCCAGGAGTCAGTTGCTCCTCTCAGTGCCATCTCAGACATTACAGCCCCCGGAAAAGTACCCGGGAGTGAGAATTTTGGATCTAAACATAGCCCTCGACCTTCCCCTGGATGAAAGAGGAGGCCATGCAAAGTTTGGTTGCACTGGCTCCTGTGGGGTCCGAATGCGAACCTTTTTCATTATAGCGAAGATGTTGACACCGAGCCCGTCTGCCGCGAATAATGTAACACAACGAGGAAAACGCTATTACACGTAGATACGGCCGTTCACCAAAAAGCAACACAAAACCACGAAGAAAAACTAAGAGCGAAAAAGATCCCATTGAAAATTTGAAGCTGGAACCAAGTTCATCTACCGCGAATACTGCATCACGACAGGGAAAACGCTCTTCCTCACAAATGCGACCATTTTCAAAAATGCATCACGTTAGCAGAAAGTATCACTAATTTTGCCTATAATGAACCTTAATTGCCTATAATTGCCTATAATTTGCCTATAAGTTTTGCCTATAATGAACCATTGCGGAAGCGTGATCCATTTTCCACTAAGCGTTCCCATAGAAAATGACGTCAGCAAACATCGCAGCTTGGATCTCAAATGCACGCTTTGTGCAGCTAGGTGAATGCATTGGGAAAAGACGGTTGGGGCGAGGTAAGAATCTACTGTCTTTCTGCTACACCGGTCATTTATCCACTCCAGTCATGTCTTGCTGAAAAGAGAGAAGCGCGATGCGTCATGGCGTGTGCTTGAGAGGGCAATGAAAATAGGAACAAAGAATCCATTTTCTCTCAAGTTACATTCTCGATGCAACTGTACTGGACAGTGGTTCCAATAATATTACTTCAATTATATTTGTTGTTTCCACTTAAGAGAAGTCATGATCGCGAATTTCGTGCATGTATGCATTGCAAAAAAGCCAATCTCGAGGTCTATTGGTCAGTATATAACAACAAATTTTGATACAGAAAATACACTTACTATATATAAGCAGCTGAGTTCACTAAGAATGTATATGACTAACATTCGCTTATTCTTGATCTCATATGCATTAGAATCGCTTCAATTGTTGTCGTGAGTCACCCTGGGAATGCGATTGTTGATTCGTGGTGATTGTCTTTTCGTCCTTTACTTGAAACCTTTTCCTCAAAGACTTCGCAATTGTCTTGCGAATGTTCTTATCTAGGAAGACGTGGCCGAAACCGATACTAGCCCCTTGCAAAGAATTGAGAAAGGTGAACACGATGGCGATGGCGATCGCTGCATCATCAATGAGGAAAAATCCAATAATCCATGTTGTCCCTAGGAGACTCGACAATACTGCGGCAGACCTGACCCACAGGAGCAGTTCGCTCTGTTCAGCTCGATTTGCTTGCAACTTTCGGGATCGCCTGGCCTTGACCATGGCAAACGTGAAAATGATTCCATTCACCAGAATCACGATGGCCACAGGCCCAACAAAGGCCCAAATTGAAGCTCCGTTGAGCCAGCAATACTTGTCGTTACCATATGCGTCTCCCCTGGTGATGCCGGCAGTGCAGGAAACGATGACAGCGGGGATACCATAGCAGAAGGAATAGTAAAACGGGATCCTGTTGCGTCCAGCATCGATGACCTTCACGAGTTTATAGTAGATGAGAACGCCTTCGGCCATCATCCATGCAAATGCACACAAGAAAAAATAGTGAATGAAGGCACCCATAGAGGCACACACTTTCCGATTCTCCTTCATCGGGAAACCGATCAATAGTAATAGTTGAGCCATGAAGAGGCTGATGCAGAGGTTCCGGTGCACCACTGTCACTTCTCCTGCAATACCATCCACAAAGGTAAAAACCAGAATGGATATGAATAGACAAAGGAGACTGACGACCGTCCCCGGGATCGTGATGATGACAGAAACGTTTTCCTTCTCCATTGGAACGGCTCCATGTACGTCCATGATAACGGCGAGGTTCGTGAGATGTTCACATCTACATACCGTATATTTTGGTCTCACCTGCAGGACCTTGCAACCATAACTTAGAAAGCTGTGGTGGCCTTCATCCCAGAATACGCATCGGCTCGCAGGGTTAGGCTGTTCCTGGATGTGTTCCACGCGATAAGTTACAGAGACCTCAGGTGGAGTCTCACTGCCATCTTCAAGTGCGCATTCTATCTCCTGTTTTAGGTTCAGGGAAGCACCGATGACGGGAGATCCCACAGCCCAAGATGCATTTTGTTTTGATTTTAAAATCTCATGCAAGTTGCTGTAGTAAACAAAGACAGTACTTCGTGTTTCCTGCTCTAAGATATTTATTTCAATGTAGGAATCGTTCTTCTGGTAGAGGAGTTTTTTATCAGTGCTTCCTGCCTCATTTCTCCGCGTTTCGAGCTCCATCCGACCCTGAGGAAATCGGGAACTGCCTTCATAACAGAGAAAGAGGAAGCCAACTCGGTCAACATGGCCCATCAATTTCGTAACCGCTTCCCTTCGAAGAACTTCTGGGACCGTCAACCAACCAAGTACTTCCCCCAATACTGAGTCGACCAACTTAACGGATGATTGGGTGTAATTCTTGATTCCATCTTGCCCGTGAAATTCCAATTCATCTTGTTGTGCAGATTCCGACAGTTCCATGAAGTGTAACAAATCCAAAATATCACCCCCCGTCAGCGTTCCTGCACTATTTGTTACTGCATCGTTCACATCGTCCACAATGCTATACACTGGCTCGCCTACGGTGTTGTTGAGTAGCTGAGACAGTTGATCGGTGATGTCCAGACTCTTGCACTGTGACAAGTCTGGATAGAGTCCTTCCCACTCCCCATCTGTCTTGCATTCGAGGGTCGCTCCTGGTCCCTGAGAATAAGTGGGACAGGGGACGCTAACAAGGCCGGGGTCCGACTGGGGAAAGCAGAAGCCTTCCTCGATCTCATCAAAGCAAGTGTCCTCACATACCTTTCCCTGACCGTTACTTCGGCAAAGCCCACCGACTTCGCTGAATCCTTCTCTGCATTTGCAGAGGAATGTTGGGAGACGGCACTCCATGTTCCTGTTTTCCGCACATTTGGTCCCGGGTGTGCAAAACTCCCCTAGTCCTGCTTCAAAGGGGACGCATTTTCCGAAAGATGCGTGGAATCCATTCGAACAGGAGCAACGGTTGTCTTCGTCACAGGTTGTATTGGAGTCTCCAGATAGGCATCTGCCGTCCACACAGATCAATGAGGCACACGACCATTGATAAACTCCAGCATTCATCATGCAGTGACAGGAACGGATGGAATTTGAACAAGATGTATCTGGGATACAAGGTCTACCAGTGTCACAATTGACACATTGCCCTTGAATGTAGTGGAAGCCCTCATCACAAATACAGTTCCCCTCCCTACCCATTCGTTTTTGATGGTGACAGTAAAGTCCAGAGTCCGGGTTTCCACACCCGAACATGTCACCCCAACAAGAAACTCCGTGAAGTAGAGGTTGGCAATAGGTCGTGTCTCCATCAAACCAGGGCCTAGACGTGTTCAGGCATTCACAGACATTGGCATCGCTGCATTGAAGATATGGATTGTTTGAACTGTCGCAGCCGACATCTTGGCGACACGGCTCCTTGTATTTAGGCAGGAGACAAATAGTATCGTAAAAATCAATATGTTGACGGTAGCCTGGCTTGCAATGATATCGAAGGTCGTACGGGTTGCAATAGAAGGAAATTGCTGAATATCCCGACTCCGGGACGCAGGGCGCTCCCCAGATTGGAGGGTAATAGCTCGCCACAGGTCTTAAGCATTTTAGCAAATCACTGCTGCATTCCATTTGCTCCATCCACAACCGATAACTTAAGCCACAGCCTACTGACATGTTGCATGATTCGAAGTCTACTGGCAGATTGCAATATCTTCCGTTTCCTATGAGATAGCCTTCCGGACATACACACCCATCAATATGGCACTCGAAGTGCTCCTGACACCCCACGTTTTGTAGGCAGGGTGCCCCTTCGGACCATGGCTTAATACAATCGTTTTCATCCCACTCGTTTCCACCCAACTCATATCCTTCTAAACACCAGCAGGTACTTGGTTGGCCAACAACAGCAATGCATGCCACTCCTGGCTCTTCGTCTCCCTCGCAACCAACTCTTTCATCGCAACGTTCTCCAACATGCGGCCTTCTGCATCCATAGAAATCATCTACCAAACCAGGCGTACATCTACACTCAGAAAGGATTCCATCAGTAAAACATTCGCTGTCAAGAGCGCATCCGATTTCTGGTAAACAAGGATACCCAAGCACAGGCAAGGAACATTCTTTGTGTTGGAAATCTTCCAGGAGTCCCTCCTCTTGAAGTTCATCCCATGGGATATATCCATCTATGCAGGAACATTCAAACTCTTCAGAGCAAGAGAGGGTTTCATCAAAGCATCCCACCTCTTTCGTGCAGGGTTGCATGTAACCTGGCTTTTTACAGATAGAGGTCGAATCATCCAGATCAGGATTGATGCATTTGCAGACGCCACCTAGTGAATCATCACATATCATCAGCCCCGACTCACCTCGGTAACAACCAACTTCTGGGATGCAAGATTCACCCACGTAGGGCTTTCTACACAGAGGAAAGATTTCATCCACTACGAATCCAGCTGCACAAGTGCACTTTTCCTCTACGCAAGATATGGATCCGTCGAAACTGTTCAAACAACCGACATCTGTGGTGCATGCTTCGTTGGGACCTGGTTTCCTACATTGCTTCGATGTAGCAGCATCATAGGAGTATCCTTCATTGCACTGGCAAATGTCATCGAGACAATGTGTGAGACCGAGGTCATCATCATGGCATCCAACTTCCGTCGTGCATCGATATCCGATCATTGGCCGCACACACCTGCGATGGTCAAACGGGAGGATCCCAGCTTGCAAGTATCCTTCCTCACAGACGCAAATGAAATCTTCCGCTTCGCTGCAGAAGGCATTGATTTCGCATCCCGCCTTTTGTGTGCAGACCTCCTCTGCATAAGGCAATAAACAGCCATGGATTGAATGGGAAAGTCCATCCGTACAGTTGCACATCCCAGTCACCCGAGAGCATTCTATGTACTTGTCCGGATAGCACCCGACTTCAAAGGAACAGCTTTCCTCCCAATAGGGAAGGCGACACGTGCTATTGCTAGTTTCGACGTAGCCAGTGGAACAGGCACACGTGGCAGCTGAACAAGTCTCATTGGAATCGCAGTCTGATTCCGATTGGCAGGATTCTCCAACCCTTCCGTCTGTGGTCGACATCATCAGAAGAATCGTGAAGGAAAGCGCACCCGACATCTCCCGCATCTCTTTCGGTGTCTTTCTCACCTGCAAGACAAGGTAGAACTGTTGCGCTTACACGTTTCGTGTTCAAATGGGATTTATTATTATGGTAAAGGGTCATCATTCATTTTCACGTAGAAAGCATCAATACTCCCTGCTTTTAAGCATCGACTATCCGGGTTGCATCCGTGGTGACCCTGGCGACCCGATATATCAGCCCGATTGTAGGAACCGGCGGAGGAAACAGCGGTAAAGAACTGGAAATCATTGCATCTCCTTCTGTGTTTTGCTTTTGCGGGAGAGGTGGTGTTAAATACTAAACAGCGGCAATAGGTAACAAACTAACTACTGACGGCCACACAGGCAGACCGGCTGGACAGGTTTAAGGCGTATAGTACCGTTTATTTTGATTCAGGGACGCTAGAAGTCCTTTCAAAATTCCATTATCGTTGGAAAGAAGGTTGAAGTGGATGCTTGTGGGGTAGAGAGTATTACGGTTGACTTAGGTTTGATCAGGGTTAGACTCTCCGAGTCAGCTTCTGTCTGGGGCATGGCGAGGAATATCTCTCTTGCCCCTGGCTCAACCTACCCCTTGCCTGGGGGTGATTTTTTACGACCTCTCTAGATCCACGCGGCACACTGTCCTGTAGTGTAGATGAATAACAGGCCGTAAAATAAGCATGCCCTTCCTTCTCATTCCGGTTTGCGACAGAGGATTTAATACCAATTCCAGGAGGAAGTGACTCCGAAGATGACTTCATTTGAAAAAGGGCGAACTTTCTTGTTCTACCCTATATGGGTCGTATCGCGTATTGAAAGCCAAAGCTGAATATTTAGCTTCTCAATAAAATGTATATACGCGACCACGCACGTGCTATCAGAAAGTGACACTTAATATTTTACCAAGGCCGAATTTTCAATTTTACCTAAAAAAAGCCTAATTTTACCTAATTTACCATTTATGGTTGAAATTCCGATCGCTATTTTACTAATACCGTAACAAGGCTTTACCGGGACAGTTTCGGCTTATCAGGCTATGTCCCGGTTTGTAAACTGTCCCGGTTTTGGGGGATGCAAAGAACCAATATAATGAACTAAAATTCTTCGACGTTTCCAGAGGAAACTCAAGTTCCCATAGCACTCATTAGATCTTAAGGATCAAATTTTTCTTTCCATTCTGGGATCCCGGATTTTCGCATTGCTAGGACTAACATTTGGCCATTTTCTTGATGTTGTCCCGGATATTTTTCTGAAAAATATACGTTCACCCTAGTGTACCCGAGAACCCAGTATGAAAGGCCCTGCTTTCATTAAAAGCCAGTCTCTCTATACCATATTGATACGATCATGAGATCTTTCTTCAAAATACATTCCGCTGTTATCGGGAGGATAACGATTTAGGAATGCTGCCGTTATGAACGCATTTCCTGTATGTCTTTCAACCTTTCTATGAAAGATAGGTCTACGAGGTACATGCCCCTTGCCCTCACTCCGGAGAGAGGCTACTCGGTGAGAAGGAATCACTGAGCTAAGAAAAAGAACTGGAGATGGCGCGCCCGTAGGAGTGGTATAGGGAAAACGGGAGCATTTTGAAGCCATATCTGTTGGGAACAGGCTAAAGCGGGCCTGCAGTGTGCATTGGCGGAGTGAAGGAGCAGGTACCGCGGGAACATTGGAGCAGCCCTTCTGAATACTCCATCATGCCCTGCCAATACCCGCCAACACCTCTACCATGCACCTCGTGGTCGCCCACAGTCTCCTCAAGCCTATGTTTACCTTAGAACATTCACTCGAAGTTCGTTTGACTTAATGCCTTATACTTGCTGTAAAATCCTTGCATGTCGACTGTGACGATGCAAGGGCGGCGTAATGTTATCGCCTTCGTAGGCCCAGCAATCTCAGCAAAGGCAGGCCTGGAACTTGGAGGCCCACTCGAGAAATTGGAGGCTCGCCCACATGAAAGAAGAGTTCCGACATGACGTTATCAGCCCTATGATACTCCCCCATAATTATTAGGCCTCCAGTAGCATGAGTACTTGCCATCATGATCATGACAGCAAGAAAACTGGGATGGGAAGTTATGAAAATCCCATTGTAGTGAATGGAGAAGAGCCACCGCCGACCCAACTAAGATGGCTTCCAATTACCGCAAATCCATTCTACTAGCAGGTACTAGGAAAGCATTCACGTCTTCGAATTTAAGGTAATGGATTTTTGTTTCAAAAATTTTAAATGAAACACAGCTGGAATTTTCAACGGCCATATTTCGAATCAATAATATTGCGTGCGCCTCGCCATTCCCTCCCCCCGCCCCCTCCCTTAAATCAATCCTAGAATTACCCCATATACCAAAATACAGATTTGGTTCTATAACATTCAAATGGGACAATTTGTACGAATTCAAAACTTGCGTGCATTAAATGAAGGAGGGAAGATGCTTCCCATCCCCATAGATCTCAAATTTCCCTTTTTAGTCCGCGGGTCGGACTCAAAAAGTTCGGTCGACGTTTGAGCTCCGGATTCGAATCGGCCCAATCGGGTCGGGTTGGGTCTGGGAAAGTCGGCCCGTGCAGGCCTCCGGCGGACAGGAGTACATCGGCTATTACTATATAGATTGTGCGCCATCTCCAGTTCTTTTTTTTTCTTTAGATTAGTGGAAGGAATGCATCAGGGGAGACACCTGTGTGTGGAAGGGGTGAAACATGACCGAGACCCTCCCGGCGGGCCTCCATCTCCTGTTCTCCCCGCTATGGTCCATTCTCATTTTCTCATTCACTCATAACGGCATCATGAAGTCTCCAGAAATTGCAACATGAGATTCCCCTGCCTAACTCATGTATGTTATAGTGCATCCGTTCGAATCACGGGTTGCCGGATCTATGCGGCACCGGCCTAATGAGGGGGTAATGAGGGTGAGAAGTTGGAAGCGTCAATTTGGCCACCCCTGAACCCATGGGCAACGCTGCCTCTTTTTTTTGTGGGGGGGGGGGGGGGGGGGGGGGGGGGGGGGGGGGGAAGATGCCTCCTATATAAGAATGTATNCCTGGGGGCACGTTTTAGAGGAGGGGTTGGGGGACTGATTTCGCAGGCCTAGGCTCAACCCATGGATGGATGCTTAGGCTAATACCACTCTCATGCACACTCCTCCTCAAAGGAAACGGGATGGAAAATAAATAGCTGTTGGCTTGCATACTACACATACAGTTCGACATTGGTGGTGCTTGCCCTAATGGGAATGACTCAGCAAGCTTATATCCAACCCTTGGACGATTGCTCAGGCCTACATTGATCTTTAATATTAGCCATCTTAGCGTTAAAACTCTGAAGTGGCATATGTTTTGGGATGCTGTGTGCAGAAAAATTCAGACTTTGAAAGTAAATGCCCTGGGGCACAAATTTCAAATGGAGATGTTTTCCAATAATTTTTTTGCATCAGTTAAACTGATGAACACGGAAAGCTGAAACTTTGCAGGAATGTTACTACTGAGACATGGAGTTAAAGGAAAATGTTAGGTCTCGATACATCCCCTGGAGGAATTTTTTCGAGGGGCGATGTTTAAAAAAAAATGTTGTCGCGGCGAATTGGACAAAAATGGAAAGGTGAAACTTAGCAGACGTATAAGTGACATGATATTACTAAGCTGAGAGAGTATTCAGCTTTCATGGGGCATCCCCTCCGGGCATAGCTTTTGGGTGGGTCGGCTTTTCCAAGCATGATTTTTCACCAGCGAAAAGGGCAAACGTATAATATTGAAACTTTGTTGGCATGTAGTTCATCTGACAGACATAGAAAAGTAGCTGGCGCACGCATCACTGAAGTGATGTTGATTTAAGGAAAAATTCAACTTTTTTTATGTCTCCTCAGAGCACAGCTTTTGGGTGGGTCGCTTTTCCAAATACTTTTTTTTTCCGCCAGCAAAAAGGGGAAACGTATAAGGCTGAAACTGGGTGGCATGGAGTTCCCTGAATCTACATTTCAAAAGAAAAAAAAAATTATTTAAAGCCCATTAGACCACTTTTTGCAGTCCCATTTTCCTCATTTTTTTTTATCCAGAGGCAGAAAATTTAAACTACTTTCAGGAGTACCTATTTGATGGCTGAATAGAGGAAAAATCCTAATTTTGAAATATGTCTCCTTAGCGTCGATTATTGGAGGGAAGTATTTCAAAATGTATACTCCACCCTTAGAAAAGGGACACAAAGAGAGATTTCAGGTTAAGCACACATATAATCATAGAGGTAATGATTTTGATAAAAATCAAGACTTTCGACTCCATATGTCACGTATTTCAATGGGGACGTACTTCAAATACGTGTTTGCTATTTCGAAAAGACTAAATGAAATAATCACTATCCAAGGTAATAGAGCGCCGAAGGCGCGACCATAGCAAGTTTGTTTGCCCGAAGGGCAAACAAACTCGCTAGTTAATCATACTGTTTTCCCTTTGGTCCCAGTGCCGCCTGACGCTAATGTCTACCTTTGCTTATCTCTCTTGACCCGCGATTCGAACGGATGCACTATAAATAACCCTTCTCTCTGGGGCATTGATCCTCCCGTTGTATGATTATGGCCCCCCTTTGACCCTAATCCGGGCAAGGTGAGTCCGCTGGACTCACTACGACATGTTTCGGTCTATTACTGTCATTATTTTTTTTGTAGAAAAATGAGCTTTCGTGACTTTGTCACCTTGTTCGTGCTCTTCAAAAATACAAAGAAATTTACAAAGAAATACATACCGTAACCACAGCAAACGGCCTTATTTTACATGTGAGTCTGACAGACTCACCTTGCCCGGAATAGGTTGTAAAAAAGCTTGCCCAGATGAGGGTTAAAAGTGGTCTCTATCGTTCTAAGGAGACCCACTTATGGGTATCACATGGCTTCTAAATAAGCAAATTTGAATTATTGAATAGCATGCGATTCCATGCTACTTTTTCTCAATCTACAATTGGCTCCACGATCGGCTCCAAAACCGGCACCGCTCGATGGGCATGAGACCGAAATCGGCCATTGGGTCACCGGACAGACATGGCCATCAGTACAGCCCTAATTGAGACCGTAATGAGTGGTTTTTTGTATCCAGCCATGTGTTATGAACGACATCAAGTTATAATCTACATATAAAGTTATTATTTACATAGCGATATATTATTTATTCAAAAAGCGGTAATTAATGGTATAAATTATGATATTGCGGGAGGTGGGGGTGAAGCCAAAAACTATGCATCAGCAGCAAGGGTTCTTTCGCCGAAGAAAACGACTGAGTTTCAAGTCACAAAATATGGACCATCGCGAATTGGTTGCTTGCTCGATCGACAAAGGATCGCTAAATCCGTATTTCTCGCATTTGGGATATATTTTTGGGGACATTGAATGGAAACGAAATGATTGCGATGGACTCTGTTACCAGATGTACTTCTGATTATGAAATCAGTATTACTAAATACTTATATTTCTTCGGAGCGGCATTCCCGCCGAAAAGAAGTGAAGGTCGACATAACAACAAGACAAGAATGCAGAAATTAAAGAGAGAAAAAATATAAAACTAAAAACTCACCTATTCGACTTTGTTCTAGAGCCGCAAGGCGCACAATGGACTTTTCATGCGGAAAGGAAGACGGAGTTGAGAGCAGAAAGCAGATTATCAGACATTTATTAACCTGGAGTCTCCCAATTATATTGCACCTACCGATAAATTATATTTACAAGGAGAGATAAAGCACCTCCGAAGATGAGGCGTGGGAGAGGAAATGGAAGCCCCACTTCGCATCTTCTGAGCCGAATAAAGATATAGGCATGAAATGTAGGTCCTCTTCAAGAATATGAAAAAGCGTGATTTCTTCCTCATTCAAATGGCTTTATGGGAATGGGAACAGGGTCTGCTTTTTCTGGAGGGGAAAGTTTACTTTTGGCTCTAAGTGCTCGAGGAACTCCTCAGCTCCTGGCCAAAATGTTCAGTGTTGAAAAAAAAAATTTGAAAAATTATATCGATATGAAACCCACGTCCGTTCGAAACCTGTGGTAATGTTCTACCTTAATCGATCACTTTTTATGGGGCAACGGATTGCCTCGTTCCCTCTCCTCGACGCTGAGTCCGCGTGACCAAATTACGAGTATAAGGAAACTCTTGAAACGCGTGAAAGAACAGCTCGACGAGTTTCAACTGAATGAAAGAAATACAAATCTGTCGGGTGAAGCATATGAAGCAGATAAGCGCCCGCTCGAAGCATTCATCCATTCCTTTATCGTCCTCCACCTGGCCGGGAGGATTCCGACTTCTCGTTTTCATCTTCTCTGTCTCCACGAGTCTCTTGCACTGTCTTCATCCCGACTCCCTGAATCACCGGCTACAACTCTCCGTGCATTGAAGAAGTTCCTTTCGGGGATGACAGTATGATCATCCAAGTGCATGACAATTTGCGATGACCTAGGAGACACAACGGACTTTCTGGAGAAAATGGAATTCGCCGGCGTTTCCCTCCTCGCATTGCAGAAAACGATCAAACGTGTGAAAATCGAACTGTATGACCTGATATGGAAGAACCGAAACCTACCTTGACCATACATGACGACGAAAGAACACTGCATAGGGCTACTTGCTTACCAAAAATCTCCTCTCTCTCTCATCTCCTCTTTCAGAAACGTCCCAGCCTCACTGATCCTGTTCACATCTGTCGCTCTCAGACTCGAGGATCTCGTATCCGTTGCGAACCTGAAACCTCTCTCTCTCGAGGGTGAGAATCCCTTGTGTTGTCTCACTGGGATTCGCTTGCTTCCAAGTCGAGGTCGTTCAAGATATACTGTCGTTCAGAATAGTGATATACGGTATCTGATCTTCACAGCAGGATTTGGATTTGGCTCCGTGTTGCGGCTTAAAACCAGCCGAGACACTTTGCCAATATTTGAAAAGCCACTCGAACTAAGTCTCACGCCCCCCATCAGGCGTAGACCAAGATCGGTTGGGAACTACTCATTCCTTGGATGTGCATTGACACACTGTCGAAACATCGATTTTTGGCCTCATCTGTGACTCAACCCAGCCAGAGCAAGTCGATCGTCAATTTTTTTCATGTTGCCAGGCATTGTCTCCTCACTCGACTTCCATGCAGTGCGACAGGAAACTCCATTTTTATTAACCTGTTCTATGGAAAAACAGCATTTACGTGGCGACATGCACTTGCGTAATGAGGATTTCCGTTTTTCATCTGCATGATATAGATATTTTGCCTGTATTCGGTACCAGGACAGCTGATACTCGTCTTGGAAGTGAGTCTCCAGGAGTAGTATAAAAAAGGTATGTTCGACGGGTGGAGCAAGCCTGGCGCAGCCTGGCGCAATATCTTATTTCTCATATAACCATAATTTCATATGATTTAACTTCAACATATCATTGATTTATATGAGTACTCGGTGAATTAACGTTGAATTATCTGCTGCACGATGATTTGCATTATCCATGTACCTTTATGAAGCGATTTTTCGAATTGGAAAATATTATGGCATGTATCTTGCGTCATAAAATCCCAGTTTAATTGACTCTCGTCATTACCGTTTTGCATCAGGGAAGTCAATAGGCTCGGATGAAAGATTCCATAATGCCAACGTGTTTGGACACGTTATCTCCCGATGACAGATTGATCGCGCTGGCCCCCTTTTTCCGTCATGCTATTTTTACAGCCCCCCGCTCCCCAGTCCCCTGACGGTCAAGGACGTGTTGGGGAGGGGAGTCAGAGTAGGGGAGGGTTTCCCCATGACGTATTTATAGTTCTTTGCTCTTGTCTTCCCTTTTCCCTCACGATACACTGTTAACATCCACGGCCCCTGACTGTCATTAACCCTGAGTCTTGCGGCGTCGCTGTTGTGGAAGAAAAAGAGAACATATCAGATACAAGACCCACTGACAGAGTCATCTTTCACGAACGGTCCCGGACGTGTGGAGGAGGAGAATCAGTCAAATAAGACTAGAAAATATGCGTTGGTGGAAAAAAAGAGGATACTTTATTACATTTCACTCAGCACCAATCTCTACCTCAATAGAATCGATATACGAAGAACAAGGAAAAGTATTGAAGGTGTATGATGATGATGTTTGAGATGAGACGTGAAGCAATCCAAACGTGATTTGATGAGAGCGGGAAAACTTTTAACGCCATATGAAGACATGTAGTCGGAATATGAGTAGGGGTCAGGAAAAAGGTTCTCGTTCAGTCTCCATCGCTTCTGTGAAGAAAGGGGGAGAGAGAAGTCAAAGTGGATTTTGATTGCCTCCAGTTCTCTGAATACATTTGCACTCTTGACATGTATCAAATAGGAATCAGTATCTTGGCAGCATAGTTTCAAAGAGTCTCCAAAATGAGCTTGAAGAGTGCAATACAGAAATGCATACATGTGCCTCTTTGACAAGTCCAATATACTCATTCCGCAAAAGAGTGGTTTATCGAGTGTGACTCGGGTCGGAATCTGATGGACAAGAATGAGATTTTCACCGATGATAGTCCTTTCTTTGAAAGTTGGTTTCCTCGCCAGTTTCTGCAGCTGTCTCTCTGACGTCGCGACTACTATCCTCTTCCTCAAACGAACGCGTTCTAAGCACTTTCCATAGACAGCGTTTGAAAACAATTTGTTTAGGTCTTTCTCGAACTTGGAAGTGGCCTTCGCTCGTCTCTGTAAGTTGCCCTCAATGTAATCCCTCAACCAGGCCTTCTGCTGAAACGCGAGAATCTGGTGTATTTTCGTTATCCGAACCCCCAATTCGAGATACAATTGAAGTGTGAGGCAATGGACAACGTAATGATGGTGCGGACCGAGGTGCGCCACCAGTTTTTGATTATGACACGGGAGATGTATGGTGCCGAGAGGGTTATCTGCACCACGCACCTGCTTTCGATTATACGCGCTTAGCATTTCTCTTTTAATTTTCATGACTTCAGGAGCGGGAGGTAACAATTGCAGACGGTCGTGTACTTCCTCGGGGAAGTCCAGATCAACGTCTAGAATGTAACCCGTTTCATCCTCCAAGTTCAAGTCGTGGATCCTCACCTCTGAAACTTCTTGATCGTTGAGAAAGCGGAAACCTCCACACGGAAGTTTAAAGTTTCACATAACAAATGCATACAGACTGTTGCAATCAAAAATCTAAAATAAAAGAGCTCTCTTTAGTCTCATCATATGCTGCCCCCATGTATTTATTGTTTGCTTTGCTGAACTTTTCAGGAGCGATGCACATACCACCGCGAATCCCAGCTTCCCACATTAGGTGTTGATCTATTTCGGTAACGAGATCTAACTTGACACGACTGGTCTTTAGTGCTGCTGCCTTGCTCAACGAGGGTAGTGATACGAACATGCATGCTTCGAGACCGAAGTCCTGCATCGCTTGTTGACGAAATCGCTCAAAGACGGTCGCGAGTAGTATCGTGTCGACGTGACAATACAACTGAGCGTAATCTCCAATGGTTTTGCAAGAGAAAGTTTGCCATACGCGTATTGCATGCTGATACTGTGTCTCCGAAATGGTCTCCCCTGTCAGCGAGGAAAAAAAGGATTCTCCAGGAGGTAGTCCTGTCTCAGACAAGACTTTCATGTCTGTGATGTACTCATAGGGGAAATACCCCTTCCTCTGGAGTAATGCCATTTCTTCCTGAGTTGTGAGAGGGAAGGATTCCTTTAAAATCGTCAGGTCCATATCGGAACCGAGGGAACCAGCCAGACCGTCTAACGAGCAGCTGAGAAATTGATACGAGTCGAGAAACGTGGCTCCATTCAATTTCACTACTAGAAATGTTTCTTCCGTACGAGGTATCACCTGAATATCCTTCGCTAGTCCATCCTTCCCATCTGCAATCCCCTTCAATATGAGCTTCAGATCGTACTTTCCACCGTTGTGGATAATGACTCGGAAAGATTCTATGGCATTTGTGAATCCTAGATTGCATGTGGGATGCGTGACTCCTCTGATTTCACCCGTCACATGACAGTGATCGATGTGCTTTTCCTCTCCGGTCACAAAAGGATTACCGCAAATTGCGCAATCCGATTGTAAAAGAATTGCTTCTCTTTCCTGCTCGGTGACAAGAGGTTTCTCGTGTTTCATAACGTATTCTCTCGCTGCATCCCTCATTTAAAAAATTGTATTGAGAAAGTGCGAGACACAATCCTCACCAATATGGAACACTTCGTTCCAAACATGTCCCAAAAAATCTATCACTACCAAATGATAGCAAAAGGGTAGATGTTTTTGCACTCGACCTGAACTTCCCACCTCATCGCATCTCGAGAGAATGCACTCGAAATCGGCATACGCAACCATGGGCAACCGGAGGTATTTTTTAAAGGTATTAAACTCCAATGTGGACTTGTCTGGTTTCGGCATGTGAATTGCCGCAGCTGCGTGCGTCAAACACAGGCGCCTATGCTTGTCGTATGAGTTCTTAGAAGAAAGGCCTGCTATGCATCGATCGCAGTAGTGTTCCAAACATTTCTTACGAAAGTGATTCATGAATCCTCTCAAGTTCTTGATCAGAGCATAGTGACCTTCTTCGAGCAACAGTAAAAACATCCGCGGTCGGATCTCGGGCATAGTTGAGGCATATATGATGTACTGTATACCCTATCTTGTTCCTCTTTCGCCCATTCATAGCCTAGGATCGTGATGGCACGACCGTTTCTTTTCTCAAAGTGAGGTACTTGCGCGGGTGAAACGGGAAAAGTGAGTCCCTGGACATCGTATTCTGCAAAATACTTCCTGAAACCCTGAACATTTTCATAATGCCTGTCTTTGGGAGGATGATCAAACATTGCAATGCAATAAAGAAAGCACTGATCATCATCGTTATGTGTATTGATGAGGGATTGCATGGACTTGAGCGTATCAGGAAGTTGTACGAATTTGCTGCCTCGAATCGGATCGAAACGGGTCACTTCTACGAGGAATTTCTCGACACTATCATAGATCCAACCGCTCCCGCGATTCTCCGCTTCATCTAGCCTTCGTGTGAGATCCTGAGCGATCTGTTTCACTCCTCTAGATTGTCATGCACGCCCGTAATTCCGATCGGTTCGGTACGGATGGGCATCGTCATTGTTTGCCGACCTTCTAACGTTAGGCGGTGGCAACGGACAGAGAGTATGACTTGCAATTTTATAGCTTGTTTGTCCCACTGTTTAAAATACTTTGAAAGAATGTCGAGAAGAAGATCGTTCGACTCGATAATAAATATTTCAGGATCAGCATCTTCAACATCTACCGGAACATCTAACACGTAATTTTCTGCACCGCGATTTGCTGCAGTTTCCACAAGGGTGAAACGTCCAATGTGTTGTTTCTCTTTAATGCGTAACAGAGATAAGGCATCTTACCGTTTCATCAAGAGGAATTTCGTCATAGGCGAACATTTTGTCGTTGATTTGCTCGGCAAAACTCGTGGATGGTTTAGGAGAGGCGAGTCGTCTTTTGGCAGGTGGCGATTCATCGCTGTTCTGCTCTCCCTTATTTTGTCTATGGCATTCACGACTCCCGACATGACTTGTTGACGTATTTGTCACCGTCGATAGCTGCAACATATGTAGGGACTGGTTGTATTTTCACAGACAAGGTAAAAATAAACAAATACGATAGCACCAGCATCACATACCTGGACGTTCTCACATTGTCTATTTTCGAGTGAATCATCAGGATGATCTATCGGAATCCCAGTGTGATGGACATTGCATAAGGCAATCTCGAGAGGAAATCCTTGACTGTGCGGTGTTGCATATAACGGTGCTGGTGCGTGAAGGAGACATAGACGAGAGTGTTTTTATTGGTTGTCCTTTCTCAAGAAACGTTTCTTGCAATGTGTACATGGATAGACAGGACACTCTTCCTACATAACCATTAGCACTATCGTAATTATATCCAATATGGATTATTAGATGTGTTCGGATGTCAAACTATGCCGTACCTGGTTGAGGTGTGTGCGTCGATGACGGTCTCGATCTCCTTTCTTGCTAAATCGCCGCCCGCACTCGGCACATGGCCACTGCTTGGGATCCATGGCATAGGTTCACTATCGTGAGGGGGAGAGAGAGAGAAAAAGGGAAAGACAGGGAGGAGGGGGGGATAGAGGGAAGAGAAACATGAGAGTTGAATGAATGTTACAGGACTCCCTCCTTTCCTTTCATAACTCCAACCTTTATTTTAGCGTCATTCTCCTCTCACGCACACGCGCATTCAATTACTTCTTTCAAAGGAATGCTCTCAGCTCGTTACCCCACTCAAGAGGCAGCCTTCTGGCGAATCATTTCCTTTTCTTCTTCTTCCTTTTCCCTTTAATGAAATGAAATAGATATTCAAGAGAGAGACTTTATTTCCAAGGTTAAACGTAATTCACAGTGTGATGTATAAACAGATTAACATATAATTTTCAATTCGATCTGAATAGGTATATGTTTGAAAAGTCGGGCAGTCATCCAATGCGATCGAAGGCACCTGTCTTTCCCCCCGCCTCGTCTGCTCCAGAGGAATGGTAGGAATCCTTGTCTTCGTCAACGATCAGCTCTGAACAAGTGTCTGTAGGCAAGGAAATCAATCAGTAAAGAGTTTAATCGTATAATCGTGGAGAGCAACAAACTTACCTGATGGCAGGGTTTAGCAAGTGCAGCGTCAGTGCTATCACCTTCCATCTTCTCGACAGAATGAAAGCGACACAATTCTCCATTCCTTGTATATTTTCTTTTATAACAAACAAACTACTCCTCTCCCCACCTCGCCCTTGACCTTCAGGGGAGCGTAGGTTTGAAACCTTTGAAATTGTTCAAAGACGTGCTGACCTCATCGTCTTTTTGTAATGTACTTCCTTTCTCAACACGCACACAATACTCCCATCCCCCCCGTTTCAGGGGGTCCATGACCCTCAGGGGAGACCGTGGTCGTAAGAAGCACGCGATAAAGACGTCATCAACGTGTCCGAACACGTTGACGTAGCCAATTCATCAAACGTACCCTTTTGACTAAATCTCAACTCGTTATCGCCCTCGATCGAAATAAACTCCCAATTTTAAAATCGTTTCATACAGTTACATCGATAAAGTAATACATCCCTAATAAATTTCAATTCGAAAAATCGTGGTTACATCGATAAAGTAATACAAAACCTATTCCTCTCATGCTCGACAAATCGACACGAATCAAATAACGCCCCAGACCCTAATAAATTTCAATTCGAAAAATCGTATCATAAAGCTACATGAATAAAGCACATGCACTCGATAACTAAAATTATTTCCAATACGAAAAATCGTTCGTGAAGGTATATGGGATAATGCAACTACTCCTCCACTCAATAAATCATCCATATAATAATACAAAACTCATTCTTCCCACGATCGATAAATCGATGAGATTCAAAGAGCGCCCATGATCCCTAATAAATTTCAAATCGTTCATGAAAGATAAAGCGAGTGCACTCGATAAATAATAATTTCCAAAAATCGTATCGCAAAGGTACATGACATATTATCAATATTCACTCATGTTAGACAATAGTAACCTTAGGTTAATTAATATGAATTTCAGGTCAATCAATAATAAATTGGACCTCCATTGCGCCTCCATTGCGCCTCCATTGCGCCTCCGGTCAAACTTACCCTTTTTATACTACTAATGTAAGTAGAAAATTTAGCTGCAGGTGGTGATCTTGATCGAGGAATACAAGTCATTCCCCACCAACACCGTCTACGTAATCGAAGACGGTAAAACCGTCCCGTCACCGGCATTCACCTTCTGCCCCATCTCGTCCACGATCGGCCGCCTCCCTTCGTACAACGATGCCTTGAGGGAGTGGAGGTCGAAGCTGAATGGCTCAACTCTCGGAGAGCAATTCAAGAAAGTCTTCATGAGTTTGCATGACTTTCTTGATCCGGGATCATTCGATGATTGGGGTGACGTAATTAAGTCAACAATCAACGGGGAGACAATCAGACAATTTGTAGCCAGTAAGTGATACTTAGAAAAATGCAATTGAACCCGTTTAAAATTTAGCATCCGTTTCTAACACCGAAGACACAATGGATTTAATTCGCTACTACATCGTCTGTATTGTCTGAATTACGAGTAGTAAGGTTTTTTCGTAAAAATCGTTTTGAAAATTTCACACCGACACGATTCCTTCCTGCAGTTCGAGGTTTACATCCACGATAAGGCGGAGGAATTCACGAACTTGTTCCTTTTGAGTCCAGAAAAGATGATCCTCTACAACAGCACCATTACAAGGCTTTTTGTACGACCTCAGGTCGTGCAGAAGTTGAGCAAAAGGGACGTCCCATCCATCCAGGACGAGGGATCTAGCTACGCAAGGGTTGGTCCAATTCCCATGCCAATCAGTTATCCAGCGAATAACAGCGAATATCACCACAATATGCTTTTAATTCCAGTGCTGGGAAAATTGCTTCTGGACACACATCCAGATCCACCTGAATATCTCGTGCATCAGTCCCTACCTCAATGAAGCGAAGGATAACTTCCCGAAGTAACCATGAAGAGCCCAATATTTCCAAAGCTTTGACGTTGGGCGTTGGCATGGTGTTGATGCATGCTGCGGAATGATGAAACCATTGTGCTGCCTGGGTTCTCCATCGTTGGACTTGTCTCAATAAGGTATTGTGTACTTTGCCCGTCCGCGGTATTGACAAGCCCTTCAAGAATAATACATATAATGATAACAAATGAATAAGTTAGGGGAAGCAGAGGAGATAGGGATGTACAATCGATCCATCACCTGCAAGTCCTCCAATGCCATTCAACAATTGTGGGCATTAAGAAATCATACTTGACGTCATTCCCCTCAGCTCCGACGAAAATGAGGGAAATGCTTGGGAAAGGTACACTGACTCGAAGACGCTGTGCATCAAGACAGGGAGAGAGGATTTGGATGGCCTTTAATGGTGACGTGTTTCAATGATTCTACTTCTCCTCGATCTTCTTTTCATTTTCACTTCGCTCAATTTCAATTCCAGTCTAATATCATTCAAGGATGAGTAATTTTTTTTTTTTAAGTCAATATTAATGGGGTTTTTTTTCACAACTTGCACCTGCATTTAAACAAGTTGTATGGGCAGTGGAAGTTAAAATCAAAGCTTGGTTAAAACTATTCGGATACTCATTTTAGAAATATTTCCAGGCTAATGTACTGTCAGCTGAGGTCATTGCCTAACGCAATTCCGTAACCCGCGAGCAATGCACGCCTGCCTCCACCAAAGCATTCATTGAATTTCCCCCAAGGGCAGCGACGAATAGAGTCATGACAATTGGGATGCAGGCATGGAGACGGGATATACGCGAATGCCCCATATGCAAGTCCTTCGATATCTGTCTCGGCGAGCGTGGCCGTGCGATCCCTACCCAAAAGGACGAGAGTGCATTGTCCCTCTCCCTCCGTATAGAAGAACACGGGACGTCCATCGACCCATTCCCAAGCGATATCACCGGTTCCAAGGACTCATTCGACGCCGCTTCCCGGAAGGAGGGAAAGCGAAGGAACCTCCGTCGCGATCGCGATCAGGTCATTCGCCTCCCCAGGCAAAGGAGCGGCTGCAGAGTGTCAGAGCCTTGGAGAGAGAGCAGGGAAGAGGGCACGGCTCCATCACAACGATAACGAGGGCCTTTCAAAGACGCCATCAATGGACGCTGGTAGCGCCCATTGATGGCGTCTTCGAAATCAATGGGCTTTGGTAGCGCCCATTAACTTCCTTCAACCCCTTCCCGCGACAAAATTCAACCGACTCGTATTCCTCTCAGAGAGCATCGACGTGAATGACATTTGGCGTACTTCTTCCTCTCTTAACACGCAGAATCACTTCAGAAAAATTTGAAGCTCCATCTCCCCGGGGTTGTGGAGATCACTGACTCACTTTTGGGAGATGTGAAAGTCGTTCTGGTGTTCCCCCCCCCCCCCCCCCCCCATTGGATAGCCGCTCCTGGAATTTTTTTTGAGGAAAGAGACAAACCATAGGAAAGATATTGACCTGGAAGTGACAAAAAGTCTCCTTTTTTGGTTTCAGTGCACCATTTCGCCATGACAAATGAAATTAGATGCCGTTTATTTAGGCTTAGCGCGATGGGTCCAGTCCCCTCCTCCAGTGTTGCCGGATATCGTGCCTTAGTTATCCCAGATTCATGATTTCATCGGCCATAGTATCGTTGTCTGGATCTTCTCTATTTAATGTAGGAGTCTTTAATGTGCTGAATATTTGGTATGAGCCGCGATCGAAGCGGTGGATTGCAGTGGCCGATCGATTTGGTGGAATACGGAGAGATCTCATTCGGACATCCCTAAATTAGCGTGATGACGGCCAGCTTCCACGTCATGATTTCTAAGGACACTTTCTTCTCAGAACGAGTCGAGAGGATTCGAGGAACTCTGGATAGGCCTAATGTTTCCCGACCGCACCGAAACGGCTCATGAAACTCGTAAAAGACCTAAATTTGGTTTAACATTAAGCGTTCTCTGTTAAATGTTCTGAGAGACCGATTAGGTCTACGATTGGCCTAACGTTACGCGTCTTCGACGAGGTGTCTCGGAGACGAGTGATTAATTATGATAGGCCTAATTGGTCCGTAGGCCGAGGATTGATTTTCTTTTGAACGAAAAAAGGTAGGCTTAGGCCTGACCCGATGACAGTCCGTCGGTTAAGCCTAGGCCTAACGTTAATGAGTTCCGTAGAGAAGATGGGGGGAGAGGTTGAGGTTGAGGTTGAAGGCAGGTAAAACCTTTGAAATTTGGTTTTCACATTCCTACATTTGGATATCGAAGAGGAGCCACATCAAGAAACGTCCACGGAAGAATGAAAAACTTCTCCTTCTCAACACATCATGCTTTCCCTGCAAACAAACGTAAAACCATCCCCTTTCAGACAACCTTGCCTCGGCCGTCCCTCGTGCTGACGGCCGCGGCCTTTAGTGACGACTTCGCGGGTCCATCTCGCACAACTCACAATCTCACTTTCCTGAGTTTTTTTTCCCTACAACGCGTATCTTTCTTCAGGAGTTTCCCAGACTTTTCCCTTATCTTATAATTTTTTCCGCGCATGGATGCGGCTAACGCATTCCGTCGCACACGAAGAGACGAATGCTTCTACTGCACGAAGTTTTGATATTCTCCACCGGGGTTTTCCACAATTTCACAAAATAGCTTCTAATACAATTTTCCCTGCTCACCAGAATCTTGTACGTTATAGAATAGAAGCAGATGGATGATGCTACGGTCCATCTATCAATAATGTAAAACGTGACAGTGGAGACGATATCATAGACGATACATTCGTTATCATAGTCGAAGGAGACGGTCGCCTTCATAAAACGTTCATACTGTGCCAGAAACTTTCGGAACACCCTGTACCTCAAAGCCGTCTGCATAAGACGCTTCCAATCAGAGCATCTACCATCGCATCCCAGCCCCTCTGAGAGAAATCGTGTCAAAATGCGCAGGAGAGTGATACAATTGTGGTGTAAGGGATCTGTCCCTTCTCGCAACTAGTACGCAAGGAAAAGAACAGCTGAGCTGATGGAGTCCCAAGGACTTCTGCTCTTGTGGGGGAGAGTTCTCATAAATATGAGAATGGAGTCCACTAGGAAATATACCTCCACAGAGAAGATTCACGTATATGAACCCGATAAGCCTCCTGAGGACGTTAATAGTCCGTTGGTGGTACCTCAAGGGCGACGTTCGCTGAACAGTACTTTTTCGTTCCAATGCTACTCGGTATTCACATATTTTCCAGTATATCTGGTGTTTTGCGATTCTTCAAGATACGAACACTCCATGCGGTTTTTCCGACAGTTTAACAGTCATCATATGTGTTCATAATGAAGAGCGTGGAGGACTCAGGCTCGCCAGTTCGTATTTTAAACCCCAGCGCGTGTTTTCCCTTGCACCCCGCTACTCAACTTTCCGGCTTTAGAGATACGAGATGAAAAGGAAGGAAATGAACCTCTCAAATGCGGATGTCGGAAGGTAGGGAACATGCAACACACAGCGAAGTCATCAACTGCAAATCCCCCTTTTTCCTACAAGCTCCCGTCGATCGCATAATAAACTCTTAGAAATTTTGGTATATATCGCTATGACTGCGAGACGGGAAAACAATTCCCCCCCCCCTTTTTTAGAAAGGAACTGGGATGGATGTCACAAATCCGCTCCCATTCATTGCGCCGCCGCACAGGTCATAGTTCGACATGGAAGCGCAACGGCCTCGCCTCGAACCAAGATTGCACCGCCTTGCGCTGTCGCATCCAAGATGGCGTCGCACAATTTATTTTTTCCGAAAAGGCACATCCTCAGATCATGAGAAGCATTATTGTTGTGGTGTATCAAAAATGTATCAAGAATGATTTTTGTATCAAAAATGTTCATATCTCGAAGCGTTTGGCCCGTAGAGCTGTCACACACAAACTCTCAAACACACGTGTCGGTCGGCGTAGCTAGCGGCCAGGATCGCGCTCTCTACACACAGGTTTCTTATGAAGTTTATTGGTCTTCAAAGCATATGTTATTTGCATACAATTCATCGTAGAACAGTAATGTTTAATGGATACACCTTTCATGACCACTATGGCTTCCATCCGCGGGATGACATGAAAGACAACTGAACGATATTGTCCAATGTTCAACAAGCCTATATGATGTCGGAAGGAATCTTTCAAGTTTGTAAAAGGTGGAGACACTGCACAATGCACAATTGACTAGAGGTATCCCAGCAACCAAGACGCAAGTGGAGTCAGATCTGGAGATCGCGGGGGGTCCACGCACAAGGAAAAAATATGCTAATTATACCATTGCAAAAGGAGTTCGTCATCATGGTTTCCTCTGCAGTCCGTGTGATAGGCAAGGGTGTACAATCTTGCTTAAAGTCTCGTTAGTTTCGTCTCGATTATTATTTTGTTGTTGTTATTATTATCATAAACTTGTGGAACAGCCAGTATGGATATGTAGTGATCAGAGGAGACCTCTGGTGGCTTTACCAATGACAACTGAATCGCGTTGCCCATGGTCTTAAATTTGTGTCCAAAAATATTGCACTACGGTGAATCCAAATGATAGATACCATAACACGCCAAGTACCTCGGTTGCCTAGCAACCGAGGTCCTCCAGTTTGAATTAATAACTTAGATGGAGGGAACTGTGTTTGGAAAGTGACACCCAATCTCATGAATGTACAATGAGAACTGCGTCAATGTGCTCAACAAATACGAGGAGAGACAGTGTACCAGAGTTCACTGTCTACTCATAGACTCTACTGCGGCCTTCAAACTGTGCGTGGAGGCAGGTAGTAGGGTTCGGTCAACTTCTTTTGGTGAGGCTGGCTCCATCTTTAATTTCAAATTGTCTTCTAGAATTCAATTCCCGTTTCTTTTGATCCCAGGGTCATTTCAATGTTCATATCAACTTCCTTCAATCTGGCAATCGGTTGCACTTCATTCCTCGTTTCGGTTTCGATACATTCATGACACATTGATATACCTTCATTCATTGTCATTTAATTTCCTTTTCCGCACAATTTTCACTCCAACTTCATTTAACTCAAACTTCCTTCTCGTTTACTCTATTACTTGTTGGACTTTCCATCTTCTCTTTACTTTAGTCGTATCGATGGATATCCACAATATGGTGGAATAAGGAAAGGAATTCCGATGAAAGAGTAAAGAAATAATATGTACATTCCTCGCTGTCGAGCAGGTACGTGCAGTGCATTCTCGGGTTGGAACATCCATTTTTTGAATGTGGAAGAAATAACTCAAGAATGCTTTTTGCCGAAACAGCTTTTCTCTCAATCAGAATGCCACAATAAACTCGTGATCGACATTGAGTATTGGTGCTTCGAGATCAAGGACAAATTTTCCCTTTGACTCCCACTTATATGGATCGTTCTAATACTGACGAAATTGGAAAAAACTTTCTAGAATGTGAAATAGGGGTCTATATGTAGCACTGTGTACAACAAATCTCAAAGTGTTTGAGTCTGCTGGAAAGGGTGCATGATTTGTTCACTTACCATTTGTCGAAGAACCGATCAATCACCTTGCATTATTAAAATCTGGATTACGGCCGTGATGCGGAAATCACCCGTCAAACGAAGAACCCAAACCGTAGTCTTCAGTATAATACGACCAAGATCCAAGATAGAGGCACCTTAAAGCATATGGGGGGGGGGGGGGGGAGGGCGATGGCCTACCCTGTATGCTTACGCCCGCGGACAGTATTGCGATCTGTCAGTGGATTCGAAACAACGGCAGAAGAAGTTGTCAGGGAATTGCGAGAGAACAAAGGCCGGCATGTGCTCAAATAGACATTGCAGCGTCATCTTGCTCGACCCGGTTATTAATATCACGACGCCAATGCTGACCAAGAAGCAAAAGAAGAGACGAGTGCAAAATGCAGTGCCTTTCAATGACGTCGGCTGGAGCCCGATGATGTTCTTTGATGACGCCTCTTATCGATTATTCAGAAATACCACAAAATCTGACGTAACTTTTATTCGCACTCCACTCTATCTCCTGAGATTGTTCTTAACATTTCTCCTATCGTTTAAGACTGAGAAACACCCACAGTCGCAGGCATGACATGGTCATGAAGCTATCATCACAGAGATGAAAAGAAATTTTCACGGAAAACCCGTGCTATAATATTTTCTGTCGAAATCTAAGAATTTCTAGATGTATTGTTTATTTTGGCCTGACCTCAGCTTCGAAATATTTCCCATGCAGCTGTATGCGTGCTTTTGAACAATTGCAAGTTAATGCTAACTACAGGTGATGATCCTTATCGAGGAATACCAGTCCCTCCCGACCAACACCGTGTACGTGATCGAAGACGTGGAAATGATCCCGGCACCGGCATTCACCTTCTGCCCGAAGCCATCCACCCTCGGCCGCTTCCCAGACTATCTCATCATGTCGACACAGTGGCGGTTGGAACTCAAAACCTCCACGTACATAGAGAAATTCCAGAACATTTCCATACCTCTTCTCCGATTGTTCGAAGTGGCTCCCAAAGGATGGCTGCGTGTGGCAAATGAGTCAATAATCAATGGAGAAACCATCTTTCAGCTCGACGGTATGTTTTTTCCAGGAAACTGCTCCAAAACCTCTTATGGAAATACAATGCCAATTAGAACGTTGTTATTGGATGTTGGGGTGTGCCGAATAGTTGTTGGAAGGGTTTCAAATGATGGTGCTGGAGCGCATAGTAAAGTTGCTTCAGACTTTTTGTGCAGGAGGCCCGAAGGATGTGCGTAGAAGCGAAGGAAATTGGCGATGTATATGATGACGCTGAGTGTTTGAGAGCAATAGGAACAGTTGTTTTTTTAGGTATGCGTTGGGAATGGGATGACATATCAATTTAAATCTACACCAAACGAGGTGCCTGCTCTTTCATTGGCTAACTATTACTCCATGAAGAATATGTGTCTCTTACATTCCGTGGATCGCGTCAGAGAATAGTTTAAACTCCGCGCCTTCTTCGTGAAATTTGAGGGGCGACATCAACTTCCAAGAATTAATATAAATATTTAATTGAATCCTGCAGGCTTACGTGAAGTACTGTGGTAAACCTGCGACCGGACTGGTAACACGGCAAGTTAATGATGCAAAGAGTTCAATATTCCAATTTTTTGGTTCTTCCGTCAGATAACATTCAAATGTGTCACACAACGAAATTGGAGCTCCAAAGATATTCAAGTTCAAAACGGGAATTCTTACTTTAGACGAAGAGATTCCTAATTCCCCTTTTGATGAATTTCAGTGAGTTCTGTCTCATCATTCTAAAGAGACACATTGTGCGTATTTCTGGATTGAATCAATATTACAGGATGAGCTTCTAATCATGGAGTCGTCCATTGCATGAATATACATTTTCAGCGATTTCCGCCAAGTAGGGACCGAGTGTAGCAGTCCTTTGAAATTTCCCTTTGAAATTTGAAAGATTTAGATCGTCTTCCTGTATCGCTGTATACGTGAAAATATGATTTCTTGAGTTTTCCTTCCCACTGTGTCCCTTGTCTCTAAACGAGATTTTTGCAGGTGTTGGCCATTGGAGCGAGCGAACCTTTCTCGGGAATTTCGAGGAAAAGGATTTTCCTTATTATTTCAAGTGTTTCTCCATATTCCCAAAGAGAGAAATAACCGTCGGGGAGAATAGTTGCTCCAATATTCTCCTCAAATTCAAATTCATGGGAATCATGACTTCAGACTTCCAGAACAAAGTGAGAGGATCCTCCAGTGGTTGTTGTAGATATTTGCAATAGACAATTTCAAATTAGAAGAAAACTTTTCCCTCTGATGATTTTTAGATGCAGATCGACGTTTACATCCACGATAATTCGGAGGAATTCACCAATGTGTTCGGTTTGGCACCCGAAAAAATAACAATATTCAACGGCACAAACACGAGACTCATGGTTCGCCCTCAGGTCGTCCAGAGACTGAGCAAAAGGACGGCTCCATGCGTCGGGGATTATGGATACAGCCATTCTAGGGTTCACGCAAATCGAGTTCCACTTTAAGTTCAGAATTTCACGGATTCAGTGTATTTCGCCAATGCATAATTTTCATTGCAGTGTTGGGAAAACTGCTTCTGGGAACACGTCCAGTTGCACATGGATCTACCGTGCCTCAGTCCATCCTTCCTTTCCAAGGACGTGAATCTTACCGCGCCCAACTGCACTGACATGAATGCTGAACTTGACGTCCTGTCGATGTTGCACAAGATCCACAACAACAGCCTACCCCAGGGGTGGAAGGAATGCAACTGTCCCAAGCGTTGTAACATCACCAAATATGATGTCCTTGCCCCTCCAACCGACGCGTGCGATGTGGAAAATGAAAGGAAATTAGAATTGAATTATTCTCGGCTCCTCATCAGCTTCCCTTCAAAACAAGTCGAACAGATCTCCTGTCCCATCACCAGGAGGAAAATGAGGCGCTGAATTCTTTCTCTGATATCTTTCACAGGTCCCTTACTTTCGGGAGCAGGAGAAGTTGACCCTCCTGGATGTCCTGTCCAACATCGGCGGAATCGTCGGCGTCTGCCTCGGCGCATCGCTCATCACATTATACGACATGGTTGAGATGGCGTTCTCGACCATCCGCTGCAAATTAATGCGGCGGAAAAATGAGGTCATTGATAGCGGTATCGTTTAATATTGACAACCGATATGTCTCCCAGCGCAGTCGATTCGACAGGAATTGGCCCAGTTTGTTTCTGAAGAATTTGGGAAAGTAATCTTTCAAAAGCTATGTTCGTGAAGATGTCTATTAGGTTATACATTCAAGGAAAAACTCAAACAATGCAATGTTTCAAGATCCTTCTCACTGAAGGGAAAAACCCGAAGGCAAAAATTGCATACTAAATTCTGTGAGAATCTAGGTGATTCGCCTGCAACGTTTATTCCTTCATTCACCCTATTTTGCAGATGCTAGCAGAGCTCGGCATATATTGCGAAAATTACAAAATATGTATATATTTTCTGCTTTTACCGCAAATACATACTATCCTGAAGGAATATGGTCAACAGGAAAATGCTTTGAACTCCGACATGGAACGGTATCTGTATAAAGTTTGTCTCTTGACTTTCCTTGAAGAAAACGAAATATTTTCATGAAAGATAGAAATTGACTTTCAAAAAGGTGCAGAGTATTTTCAATTCAAAACCTATCGGAACACGATCGAAAGACTTACAACAAATGTCCATGGAAAAATACAGGCTTGGCAGGCTATAAACCAATTCGTTGGAATTTTTCCCTTGGCGCTTTTCTAAAGGCTAAAGCACGACGGCTTGGAAACTGTCACCTTTCGACCTTGAGAGCCATTGTCGAGCCTTGCTCACCCTTTAGGTTTCTGCGGACACGCATACCTAGCTTTAGAGCGAGGCGAGATGATAAATTCATAGGGAGGAAGCTCAGCTTGAGCGAGGCTGTCACACCTCATTGGAAAAATGTTGTGCTCTTTCTCATCTGAGACCACACTCTCAGTCCTATAATAGGTCTCGCATGCTTCATTATGCTTCTTTACTTTTAGTTTTTTGTTGAACAGTGAATGAATATTGTAGTAACCCAAAGCACTTGTAAACACGAAAACAAACAAGCCCTTTTTCTTAAGCACGTTCTTTTCGACCGTGCTCTACACTGTTTTATGTCTTTCCACCATTAAGTAATCAATGCCGCTCTGTAGTCCCATGTTCCATTCCATGGAGTAAAGAAAGAATTCCATATGTTTGTGGGTAAAGCAGAAGTCGTGTTCGCTATTGGAGGAACCTTGGGTAAGAGCGTTACACGGCTTTGGCCCGTGCAGGGCCAAAGCCGTGCTTTTTCCTTTGGAATTCCTGGTTTCGGATCGTTATGGGCCATGTCTTGAATCGGGCCTATCGGGTCGGGTACGGCGAAATCGGCCCGTGTAGCACTAGGAGAGAAGACTGATGAAAAAATTGATAACTCGTAACTCATCCTGGATTGAATGCTCGATGCCCCTCTCTTGAGCATAGGCTTTCGTGCGATGCATAGCATGTCAGTGTATCTATTAGCATATCGTCACGGCTCGGCTTGCAAACATACATTAGCGTATTATACAGTAACTGATGTCAATTGCTAAATTCCGATGAAGGTGAAGTGACTTCATTTCTTCCACAAACAATACAATTTCCTGGTTAAAGAGGAAGAGAGGAGTTAAAGAATATGAATGTGTTTGCACGGAATTCCACTTCTTTTTGTCTTCACATTGATTGTCCTGAAATATTTCATTTGTGCCTCTACAGATTATGCAAACTGCATGATACTCAGCAGCTAGTGTTCTCTCTCCTGTGGACAAACGTCTTTGAATTATCAAGTTTCAAAACCAATAAAGTTCGTTCTCTCTCATCTAATTCCTGTATTTTTTTCCCACTGGACTCATGCATGGGAAGTTCAGTTCGTGGGGGTGTCGTAGTAAAACGACAAATTTCACGAATTGGGTGAAAAACGCTAAAATTGACCTTCATGCAATAGGTCGGCATCGCTAAAACACAATGTTGTCACTAATGCAGTGGCGATTTTCTAATTCTTAATGAATTTCGCCTGAGAGGGATGAACAAGAACAAATGAATTGCTGCTTCATTCAGGCCCTTTTTTTTCTCATGATACTGTTATTTTTTTCAATTAAACTATGTATTTTTCACTTGATAACCTGATGTCTGGATTAGGTTTACCATTTTCATAGAATCCAAATGCAATTGCAACATATTAAACATCGGATGGAATGGGTCGAAAAAGCCGATCATTCTAAAATGGAAACCATTAAATACATGTCAAGAACAAAGTGTATTAAAACATGCGATTGTACTACATTCAAAGGCCTTCGTGCAACGTAACGGTCCATGAGGCTGAATCATAGCAGAAAATAAATGCATGGCATCAATAGACAGACCTGTGAGAAGTATAATCATCCAATCGCCTTTCTTAATTTCCATGGCGCACATTATTGCTTATCAGGGTCCCAGTTACGTTTTTTTTCCTTTCCAGGCCTTTCAACTTCGACAAGAGATTCCATTCGTCGCCCATGTTCTCGCATTTGGATTTCCTCAGATTGACTTCGTTGGTCAGAAAGTAGGGACTGATGCATGGGAGCTCCAGATGAATTTGGACATGTTCCCAAAAGCAATTTTCCCAGCACTGGAACGAAAATCATGCAGTGGTGCAATTTGCTGTTGCTATTCAGTGAGATTCTGATTTGTATGGGAATTGGACCTACCCTTGCGTGGCTGCATTCCTTGTCCGTGATGCATGGAACGTTCCCTCTGCTCAATTTCTGTATGACCTTAGGGCGTACGAAGAGCCTCGTTATGGTATTGTTGTAGACGATTACCTGTTCCGGTCGCAAACCGAACAAGTTCGTGAATTTCTCTGCCTCATCGTGAACGTAAACATCGATCTGTAGGGGAGAATCGTGCAAACTTTGCCCTCTATTTCATAAGCTATACTTGAGAATTCCTTCAAAGAGTCGTGCAAAATTCCTCTCATTCGCGGATTCCTATACTTCGTGGCTTTGTTCAAGCTGAAGACGAAAAGGAGATCAGTGCAACTGATTTCTCCGACGCCAATGGCTCCCTTCAAGAACAAGGTGAAGTAATTGAAACTCCCTGCGAAACTCCCAGTTAGAGACAGCCGATTTCGTCGGGAATTGCATCCATTGTTTCTTCGGTTTAAAAGACGGATGCTTCATTTTGCTCGGGTTTTACAGCTTTTTCCTTGCTGCTCTGACCTTTTCCGATGTATATTTTTATCTTCCCGTTGATTGTTGCCCGATTTCTCACGATATGGGAACTCATTGGACTTTTATGGAGAAATTTGTACCGAGTCAGGGAGACTCTCATGAATTTCTCAACAAAAGACCTCCGGAAACCAATCTCTCGACTCGTTAACCCATTTGGATCGGCCGAGAGGGAAGCGGCCGATCGTGGACGGGATGGGGCAGAAGGTGAATGCCGGTGGACGGTGTTCATGTCTTCGATCACGTAGAGGGTGCTGGTGGGGAATGACTTGTATTCCACGATCAGGACCATCACCTGCAATTTCATTTTGGTTTACATTCTTTCAAAGAAACTATGTGGTCGCATGTAAAAGAAAAAGAAATTTCTACCATACGCGACTCTTTATGTTATTCTTTTAAGAACCGATAGCTGACCTTTATAATGTGGTCACCAAGGGAAACCTTTAAGTAATAAAAGGCAAATGATAACAACCGCCTGAAGTGTCGTTACACCTGTTGCAATTGTCATGAGCAATTCATGCAAAATCTGAAGTGCTGTTGAGGTAGTATGATTAGAGTCTACTTTAAAGTCCGTTAAAAGCGAGCCTTCTTACAGACAAGCGTTGGGCCGTCCAAGGTGCTCCTAAGTAATAGTAGCTCCAGACCATACCGGAAACATCGGTATCTTAATTAAATCGACCTAGGCTCTGTACTCTCAGTAGTCTCAGTCGATGAATGTACAGTATTTCTACATAGCATATTTACTTTTCTTGAATCTCGTATTGGCAGTCGAGTTTTTGTCATTGTTTCCTCGAGATTCTCAAGACTCAAGCAAAATTATTTAGTGCACATACCAGCTGGATTGCGAGAACTGCTCATTCCTGGACTCCGATCGCTTTGATGGCGTTGCGGAACGGTCGCGACCTCCTCTGTGCAACTGAGAATTCGTAAAAAAAAATACATTTCTACAATGTTATCGCTTTACTTAGACACTCCCTCGTTTTGAATTTCGCAAGCACGATGAGTCTGGGGAGGTGCCGTTGAAGAGGATCAAATGCAGGGGCGAAATCGAACACATTCCTGAATTCCTCCGAATTGTGTATGCTGTAATCCCACGCCAACCGCGGTTTTAGTAATTGCGGTTGGCGAGTGATTACTGTAATTATGAATTATGGATGTAAACGTCTATCTGTCGAAGTTCCATGACGAATCGACGTATCTGCGCCACTCTGGTGACGTCAAACAACATTTGTCCGAGATCAAATGAAAACTTTCACGATAATGCGACCCTGAATGCCACGTCGATGCAAAGCATTGTCATGCCTGGGTTCTCCGTCACATTATTCTCAACAAGGCATTGTGCACATCCCGACCGCGGTACGGCCAAGCCCTTCAAGAATAATACCCCTTAGAATGCGAACAAAGGAACGCATCTCGTTAAGGTAAGCCGATGAGATAGGGCCGTCCCATTGAACGCATCACCTGCAAGTCCTCCCATGCCATTCAACAATTGCCGGCTTTAAGACATCGCCCGCGACGCCATTCCCCCAGCCCCCACGAGAAGGAGGAAACGCTTTCGGCAGGTACACAGACGCATCGAGGCAGGGAGAGAGGATTTGTTTGGCCCTTCACGGTGACGTGCTTTCAATCATTCAGTTTCTCTTCATTCTTCTGTTCATTTTCGCTTCCATCAATTTAAATTCCATTTTAATATAAGTTAGGAGTTTCTGATTAAACAAATTTGAGGGTGAGTAACTTTTTTAAAATAATGAATGAAAATGAATTTTCATCATTTGCGGCTGTATTTCAACCGGTTGAATGAGCAGTGGAAGTTAAAATCAAGACTTGGTTAAAACTATTCGGATACTCATTATGGAAATGTCGCCGATTTTGAATTGAAAGAAACGGACGCTTACGATGCGGATCTGCTCAACGACTGGCAACGGAAACGATGGTTCGGAAGTTCCACTGAGGTCACCTCTCAGAACGGTACACGAAACACATAAGACTGAAGTCTTATGTGTTTCGTGTACCGTTCTGAGAGGTGACAATACCAAGACGAACCCGATCGGATCAAAAGATAACGTTGGAATATATTACACCGCTCAGAATGCTCTCCAGTCTCTATTTTCTAGCGTTGAACTTTTCTGGAATGGGGTTGTCGTAAATGAGAAAACGGAAACTTCTCCGATTAGCTCCTTCCTTCACCGCCTTGTAAACATGAGTCAGAGAGAAAAAGCGACATGGGCCAGGGCCAGTGGGTGGTACGATTTTGAATTGAAAGAAACGGACGCTTACGATGCGGACCTGCTCAACGACTGGCAACGGAAACGATGGTTCGGAAGTTCCATTGTGGAATTAATGTCAAAGCTAGATCTGGACTTGTCAACGTGTCCCTTTGCCATCTTGCCCAAAAGTGAACTTCGTTTACGTTTGACGAGAAGTTCCAATATGTTTTTCATTATCTGTCCCGATAGTGGAATTAAGGATTCGAACTTAAAACTGGTATTGCAAAGTGCAGAGCTTTATGTGGAAAAGTTGACACCAGTTTCCTCGGCTAATCTGGCATTGGAGGCAGCACTGAGTGGATCTGTATTGCATTATCCAGTGGAGAGAAGAGTTTTAAAGACACACGCACTCCTAAAGGGAATTAAAAGTTATCATTGCGAAAATGTATTCGGTTCTTACATTCCAAAGAGAAT
>CAJPEV010002810.1:15692-38579 GCA_905338385.1 Darwinula stevensoni | reverse complement strand
TGGGAGAGATGGGAGAGATGGGAGGGGGGGAGATGGTTGGTGGGTGGGTGAGTGTGGGGGAGGGGGAGGGGGGGAGGTGGAAGGGGGAGGGGAGGGTAAGGGGAGGAATTAGGGATCTTACTCAATTGAGAGAATGTAAGAGGACTAAGGGGAGACAGTACTTTTAAGTTTCATGCTGATTTTAAAATATAGAACTTCATGTAAGGTCATTGCTTCTAGTTGTTGAAGTGATCAGGCAGGATTTCTTTGGCTTGAGGATTGGAATTGAAAGATCATGGGCAGACTTTTATTTAGAGTCGAGCCTGGGAAGTGTTATGTGGAAGTCATTGAAGAGGTTGGAAGGGAAGTTGTTTGAGAAATAGAATTTTGTAGATTGCACCTACTGAAGTCATAACAGGATTTAAATAAAGATTGGGTTGGTTTGGTTGAAGCACAGAAGACATTGAAAAGTTCTTACCAATCTTGAGTTGTCAATTGAGGTAAATAATTTTGCTTGGGGAACATTAATTTTTTGTGGATTAAATAATGACTATTGAGGATGAGATGGAGAGACTGTTGTGCCAATGAGTCACAGGCATGTGTCTGAGGATTACTTAATTTTAGGTTGATTTATGTCCATATTTGACACTGCCCTTGGAATGTCTCCAGTGTCCAATCATGGAAGTGAATGAGAAGGCAATTTGGATTAATGGGTATGTAGCCTATTCATCCAGTGAGTCAGAATTTGAAAGTGAAGGAGAATTAGAATGGCTTTTAGAGGCATTGATATAGGAAGGCATAATATATTAAAATTCAAAGTAAATTTAAGTACAGGACAAGTGAGAACTCATTAATGGAACAGGAGATGGAAACCCAGGGTTAATTTAACTGGAGGGGCGAAAGGCATTTATTGCAGGTGTATGAACAAGAAACTGCCACCGCCCTTTTAATTTTTTTTATATCCCACACAGGATTTCTCCATTGACCACTTTTACAATTGGGATAACCCACCTTCCTTTCCAATGTTTTGCCCTTTGCATATATTTTTTTCTCAGACAGGACAAGACATTACTAAAATTTTCCTATTCATCATTTCTTGTTTTTACCTGGATTTTGCCATCCTCTTTGTAGGTTTTGTTTTCTTTCTTAACGGGGACATTCATCACCAAAATCCCTCATTTGTCCATTGGTTTTTCTGCCCTGGGAAGGTATTCTATAAAGGATTATGAAGCTAAGAGTATAGGACTCAAGGCCACTCTATTAAAGGTTATGAAGATGAAGGACTAATCACCCCACTATCATTTGCTTTTATAAATTTTACCCATACAGGACCTTTCTCTCCCTTGGAACTTCTGCATTTGTGGTCATCCATCATCTGTTTCATCCACTTGCCTTTTTTTTTTAAATAGCTGGTTCACACATCACCCATGTTCTCCCTTTTGTTCATTACAGGATCTTCTACCATGGAAATTTTGTAATACGGTCTCATTTTGACCTTTTTACCCTAAGTAGGTTTTGTTTTCTTTCCTTTCCTCAGAGGACATACATTGCTGAATTCCCCAAGGTCTTTGTTTCAAGATTTTCTGTCTTTGGAAAGTATTCACCTGAGGGTCATGAAGAGTTAGGAATGAAGAGCTAAAGGCATCTGCTGGTTTATGAGGCTTCCCCCCTCTTTCATTTCTTCTTTTAATTTCCATGCAGGATTTTTCGCCCTTGGCTGCACTTCTGTGCGTGTTCTCTCATCATGTTGTCATCAGTGGTTTTTTTATAATTAGGGATTGGCAGGTCCATGTGTCACCTGTATTTTCCTTCTTCCTTAGAAATATCATTCATTCCCATTTCTTTCTCTCTCCATGTAGATGTTTTTTCCTTTCCCAACAGAGGACAGGCATTGCCAGAATTCTCAGTTTGTTCGTTTCAGGTTTTTCTGCTTTGGGAAGATATTCAGTCGAGGATGATGAAGAGTTAGGAGTGAATGTTACCTGTGTAATAGGTTTTGTTTTACTTTTCACAGGTTTCATTCCATTGAAAAAGGTTAAAGGGATCCTTTTTCCTCCAGCAGAGGGGGAAAATGATGCAACTAATGTCACAGAGGTGAGTCTTCTAAACAGTATCCTTAAATTTGATATTTTCCATGGGACTATTGGATTTAATCAATATTCAAGAATGGTAAGTTGAGTTTTGGAAAAAGTGTACTTCTGGAAGAATGACATACATTGGGGGAATAGGGTAACTTGGGGGAATATTGCCATTGGGGTAATATGGCCCTTCGCAATGAATCCCCTGACAGGCTGAAGAATTACTTTGGGCAAATCATAAAAATAGTTTTATCAAAGAGTACATGTGATTGGCAAAACGTTTAGACCTGCTCATTAATCCAGTTCTCCCTGTGATTCGGGATATTCGGGACTTGAAAGTCATATGCATGCGGTTCTTCAGTGCATGATCCTAAAGTTAAAGTGAGCCTCAAGCAACTTAAACATATATATCTTACTAGCAGCATGGATACAGAAACCATTAGTTAGAAGTTATTCTATGGTCCCTCCAAAGTCATTGTAGAAAGTGCTAGCCCCTTCACTTGCGGTTTGTAGACAGTGTTGTCAATTTTGTCATGAAGCTCAATATGGGGGAATGTGGCCATCTTGATTTGGGGTAATATGGACACATCCTTCATTTCATGGTAGCACTGCACTGACCAATTGGTAATGTCAGCTTCCTTTCGTGTGGTACCTCAGACAGCAAAGGATTGTCCTATGCACTCCTGGATGTATGTACAGGACATCTGGATGAAATATGCAGTTAATGAGGAAGTTCTGCATGAGGATATGGTCATGCACCTGGACATTCTCTTGACGGGTCCCGAAATTTTCATGGTATGAAATTTGAAGATAATTAAATGCCCCTTGTACAAGAAAGGTAAAAAGGCATTCTGTGAATTTTTTGGCACTATTTGTGCATGCATGCAAAAACTTAACACTTTCTTTCAAATGTAATCCATTTCACACTCGTAGCACATGTTCATTTTAATTCATGCTTGATCACTCCTCATACACACGCAGTCTCTAGAGTCTATAGTTTCTCAATCACGTGCAATGATACTCAAAAGCCGAAGCATTACAATCCTGCTTTCCATGATGGTTCCTCAAGTCAGGTAATGATGTCAACTTCTTTGCTTCTTCTCAATGCAGTTAGTGTTTTTTTTTCAACTGCTAATCGTCCTTTATTATGTTTCAAGGTACTTGCATGTTCCAGCATATTCCTCACATTCCTGGAAATTCTGGAGTTGTTTTTTTCAGAAGTAGCCATATTCCCCCAACTCGATGGGTAATATGGCCTCTTGAGACAAACTTGGAAAGGATCCAAAGGTGCAATATCCTTGTGGTTTTTTGCATGTGCCTTGCTGGAATTTAGTAAATGAGATATAAATCAATATTTTAGAGGCATTGTAAAAGTCAAATTCGACCTCGATGGGCTGTTACGACCAGATTTCATTTTCTAGGGCCATATTCCCCCAAATTACCTTACCCCCAATGACAGGATAACTGAGAATTAATTTTTCATAAGAACTGAACAAATTCCAAACTTGGTGAAAAATGAATTACATCCTCATAGTTAGCTCTTTGACATATTCATGTTTTTTTTCCTTATAGTTTTTCCTATTTGTAAGATCTGTGAAGCATCTACCTCATTCTTTTAATGTCTTGTTTGTCTGGTATTACTTACATTTTAAGCAGTAAAGACTTCTGCAAACTCCATTCTTGGATCAAGGTTTTCTTAAAGTTATTAAATAAAACTGCAATTCAATGCTAATGATCCATATGGCAAGTAGTGTTTCCCAACAGTGACCATAAATACAGTGTAATATTTGTATCCAGTGAGTTTCATGAAATGCAAAAGTTTGAATAAGGTTTCATGTTACAGGTCAACAGCTTGGTGATGGGATTTTGTGCCTTGAGAGGATATACGAAAGCTCTTACTGCTGCAGGAAGGATTCTTCATTCTGGTCAGTTGAAGCACATTTTTCTTTCAGCCTTAGCCATTGCATTAGTTTTTTTTTCAACTAGAAATAGCTTGAATGAATTAGATGGGAGGCTTTCATGGTACTAGGTTTGCTTTCTTATTTTTGTATGAGTTTTTGACATAGTTGGCAAGACCATTTCTTATGTAAGTGCTTTTCATTATCAAAACTCTTCTCCAGCCATATGCCTTTAAGATGGATGTCATGGTTGAGTTCATCTGTTCATCTCCAGGCACTGTACATCCCTCACTCCATTTAGTTTTTGTAAAGGCATTTGCACAGTTAATGTTTGTTCACTGTTTCTGCTTTAATTCCAAAACCTTGAGGGATATTGAAAGGGATAATTTTAAAATTAAATTACTTGCAATTTTTTAGGACCTGTGTGTCATTAATGAAAATACAATAGAAGTGAAGCATGCAATTTTGTTAATAATATGAAAATTAAGTATAGTATAAATGCAATAAATTTTAATATTAACTAAAACAAGTGATTGTTAATATCTAGTTCCATCTAATAACTAAGGTGGATATTGGGTCTTCTGAGTATGTTTATGCCAATTTTCAGCTTATCAGAGCATGGATTTAATGAGTAACCAATGGTATTAATTTCTTTAATTATTTTTCTTGTCATGGATAGGTGTCTGCTCTGTGTTGAGTGGATGCTTCATTATAAGTGCTTATATAGTCTTCCTTTTCTGGGATACAAGTTGAATTCATCTTCTGATACGTAATTGACATTTTATTATACTTTGTCTTCTATTATGCTATCTGATCCTCTCCCTACCATCTGCCATTTATTATAGGGTGAACTCTTGCACTTGATTGCATGTTCTATTGACTTCTTCATTTTCATACTAAGATGTGCATCCCAATGTTTTCCCTATGTTCGAATTGTTTTCTCTGTGGGAATTTCCTCATAATGTAATATCTTCTACAGGATTTTAATTCTACTGCTTAATATCCTGTCAGCAACGCTTGCATCCTCCAACAGAAGCAACATCCTTTTCCCACATCATGGTAGGTGAATGTGGTGTCATGTTTTGATTAAAGCAATATTATTTCTAGTCTCATGCAGAGCATGTGTTTTCTCATGGAACAGGTGTGAGCGGGGGATTTAAGATCCCTATTGGCCAAGTAGTTCTCCTGCCTCATTGCCCCTTGAGCAATATTGCACGAATCATCTTGGCTTTCTCACCCAACTCTGCATTGATGTCCCTCTACAATGCTTCCAAGATACCTACCATTGGCTATGCAGATGGTTGGTAACTTTCTCAGGTATGAGCATCTTTTCATATCACTTCTGACTTCAAAGATTTATTATTTCATGATACTGGGTATTTTAAATGAAATTGTCTGACTTAGTGTTCATTGACTATTGACTTTTGACATTGACATATGCATATTGCATGACAACTCTATAGACCATCTTTGGATTTACTAATTAACTTGTTCCCTCACAGGCTTTGTTGGTATTGTCAAGGACAGTATCATCCAATTTTCAGTGATGGTTATGCTTTGATGTGCATGTGCATGGCATGGTGCAACTTCCTGATATTAATCATATTTATAATTTTTTCAGAATTTCATCAACACCTTCACCATCCAAGTCTTCTATCTACAGAAATGATTCATTTTAATTGAATTATTCTATGAGCTCCTGATGTGACATGCTGATCTGATAGTTCCTATTTCAAGTGTATGTGCATGTGAGAAAGAGATACTAATCATGCCATTTGCTTTTAAGGTTTTATTTTACTTGTGGTTGTGAGGGATTCAACCTCATGACTGCCATTCATTATTGATTGTAATTGTGCCCCAAATGGAAATATTATATCGTTGGATTTTCCCCATGTTTATTCATCAGCCAGACCATTTCTTATCTCATCTTCACTGATGCATTTGTTTGAATTGTATTTGAATTTTCTTAATTGAGAAAAGTGGTATTCTTTGAGTTTTCGAAATGAATGTTTGAGGCTATTAATGTGACTGAGTTTGTACAGATCTATTTGTATTTGTTTAGTTTGTTTCCCCCCCCCTGAAATGAGTTTTATTAGTTAATTCCATCTTTTGGTATTTTCCTGAGTGATATTTTTTTTTATTTTTTGCATGAGCCTATTTTCCTCTATTCAGTGATGTTTATAGTGGTATGTTTTTGCTTTGTACAGCACTGCTTCTTAACCTACTAATACACTGTGTGTAGATGCATTAACACATTTGTGCTGAAATGGGGGCCCCCATGATTCTTCTTCTTTCCAGTTATAGGAGCAGTATACCCTTGTGATCCCTGGGAATCATAACTTATTAATTCTGTAATTAATTGAATTAGAATTGAATTAGAAGCTGGATGGATTTGCCAGCAAATGACATTGGCATGCCCATCTTCTTCTAGAGATGGTTTACTCTACCAGGATTTGCAAGGCTATGCTGTTGAACCATGCCGCTCATGGTAACGCTGCTGCCAGTTACCTCATGCATATTGCTGGGATAATTGTGAATTTCAGCTTAGTTGAAGAAGTGATTGATCATCCACCATTTTTGCAGACATAATAATCACAGTGATATGCTAAGGTGCAGTGGAAACACTGGCATTCTATCTCATAGTAGGTTGGTGATGGGATTTGAAAACATGTAATTTCCCAATTGTAATTAAATGTTCCAGGCCTTTTATGCCTGAAGCATCATTGTCAAAATTATAACTACATCACAATATAATTTTCTCCCGTTGTTCTGTACTGAAAGAGTTCACTTCTCTACAAATCAAGAATCTGTGATTTATTAGTTATACCTCATTTTTGCCAGGTGCAATCGAGTTTGGAGTCGTATGGCTGCTGTGATGAATGAAAGCTGGAGTCCTCTGATCCATGATGCTGAAGAGGAACATTGGGAGGCTCTGTTCTGCAAGTTGCCAGTGGAAGGAGGACCTTTCTCCTTTTGAATTTTGCAGACCTCATTTGATTTCAAGAACCAGCTATGATTCGATTTTTGACATGACATTGATGTTCTAGTTCTAATCACACTTGCTTCACCCCTCTGTTACTCACATACCACCCACCCCATATATTTCCCTATCATTTCTCATCATTTTTAATGGGTGACATGCACCAGATCTGCTTAAATTTAACTGACCCATTTTCATAATGGGCGTCTATGGGAATGTTTATCTTGGTTAAACTGATTCATATAGGGAACCATTGTGTGATCAGATCAGTTTAGCTTAAACGGATTCGGTGCATGTCACCCGTTATGGAATGTGGAGAACTTGTTCATTTTTATTTTTGAAATACAGTTGTGTTCCATTGTGTGGTGGTGTTGGATGTGCTTCAAGATGTATGCAGCTTACTTGGAAAGTAATTGCTTGTCCTGTCCAGCCCAGATAATAGCCATTTCATGTAATGTTAAACTGCTTACTAAACTGCCTACCTAGTTGAGTCATTATTGATGGATTTTTAGATGGATAATTGAACCTTCTAATGCTAATTTTCCAATGTGCTATTGAATTTCATATTACTCTTTGAGGATCGTCTCATATTCATCTGACTATATCTTTTTGGCAGGCAAGGATTGTTATACTGCTGGAAGAACTTATGATAATGTGGTAAAGTGATCAACGACATTGTGAAAGGAAATGTGGCTCGTTATATATTGGAAATCTCTAGGTTTTAAATTGATGGATTGAAACCGAATTGCATGCTTCCTGGAACTAAGATGTAATAGTTACGGGGTTTTATGGAAAATTTTGAGCATTCGAGGAATTCCCGGTGAGTACGCCGAAACGGAAGTACGTCGACACAGAAGAGAAGCGACACAATGAAATCGATATGAAACTACGTCGATACAGAAAAGCATCGACAAGGAGCAGCATCGAACGGAATTACTTCGACAAAACTGCTACTCGGAATGAAACGGAGAGAAGTCCACCGACGCAGAATTGGATCGACCGGAACATACCTGGATTTATGGAATAACCAAGATAGGAACAACACCACCAAAGGATTGCACCTACGAAGGGAATAGTTGGGTGTGGGTGTAGGGGTTGGTTGCAACAATGTCACGTAGATGTCGTGGCGTGCCGTTCGCAACACAGGTCAGCATGACCAGCTGCTTATTGTGGGACACTGGTGACTACGGCCATGGCGGGACTTCGGTGGTGATTCTGGAGTCAGATCATTTTCTGCGATGTTCAATTCCTGACGTTCTTGAAAGCAGGCTGATAATCTGTACCGAGGAAGAGTTGGACATCGGTGTTTCACTCGCGTTACTCCGTCACGGAAACATCGAAACGGAACTGCTTCGACAAGTAACGGGTTCGTACCGACATGGAACAACATCGAACGTAACCGCGCCGACGCGGAATTAACCTCCACGACATTTTTTCGTGTCGCCATTTTTCGGGTGTCGATTTTACTCCTTCCGACGTTACTCCGCGTCACCAGAATTCCCGCCCTCTGGATCGAGTTTCCAAAGGGAAAACAATCGCCAAGCGAACTCGAAGCGCCCGCGTCGTCGAGCTTGAAAGGAGGAGGACGATGGGGCTGATTTTGTAAATTGAAAGCCCCTAATGTGCTGAGAAGAATCATTGCCAGTAAGTGACGAGCATTAATCCAAATTGGTTAGGTTCTTTCTTTTCTGGCTGTATTTCATCACATCTGGAACGTGCGAATTTTGCTTTACACCTAATTTTAATTACATCTAATTAAATTATATTGGACCATTCTCTGTAAAATTCTCGCTAGTGATGTGCGGGGGAGCGATCGTGTTTTCCTTTCACCAGACTGAGTCAACCGGCACGTGCCCCTAATTATTGTTTATCGGCAGGGTTACGAAGTTCCCTGGACTGAACGCGTTTGAGACGATCGGATTCCGTCGTCATCAAATACGTTAACTTCGAAAACGAGAGTAATTAATTAAATAAATTTAAAATTAAATTTGGAAGCCCCCGTTTCGGTCTAGCGCATCACCGGAAATCTTGCATCTTTCAGGCGAAACTCGTCTTTCCAGTTTCCGACTCCGACTAGTGGGGTGGGGGGGGGGGGGGGGGGGGGGGAAATGTTCTCCCGGCCACAGACTCTTCCTCTTTGAGAGTCCTCACCTCGTGGCCGAAGGTGCTCCATCCTGGATCTGGAGGGAGGTCTTCTCGAGGAGGCGGAAACGGAATATTCTGCAGGGCGACCAGGAAAACTTGCGGTGGAATAAGGAAATTGGGATTGAAAGGACGAGAACGTTTTCTTTCGAAGTGAATTGGTCGTTCCGCAAGGACGGACAGTCGATCGGGCGTTTCATTTGGACGTTCTGAAAACGCCTAAGAGATTGGAGCTCGAGGGAATTCTCGGTCGAGCACGGCTGCCCGCTTTACGTTATACCGCTCTCGTGACATTCACGGAAATGCAGGTGTGAGGAGATGTCGATCGTTCGCGTTTCGATGATGAACATCGAATGACTTTGAAGAGAACATTTTTGAAGACGTGGAAACTTCTCGTGGTCGAAAGGTTCTGCGATACGACGAGCATCAGAGCCGGCGACTTCGACCCGAGGTTCCGTGAAACGTCACGCGTCTGACTCTTTTCTCTGCCTCTATTCCCGGGCCTGGGCTTAAAAGTGAGGAATAAGCGCCAGACTTGGGTTCGAACCCTGCCGCGGGAGCCCGAACGAGGCGCCCATCTGCCTCCTTGTATGCGGCTGCCCCAACTGTGGGTGGGTTGTGGGTTGTGAGTTGTGGGGGGGGGGGGGGGGGGGGGGGGGGGAATTCTGTTCTGCTGTGGCCTCCTGCCTCCCACGACGTCGTTAGGGCCGAACTGCTCAGCCCTGTCGTAGTTCGCTACGTTCCGCTGGCTGCTGCTTGCCCGAGAGTGACGTCATTTAATGACGCTGCCGTGAATAGCGCCAACGGGAAAAGGCGTCCATGCCAACAGCTGGAGAAAAGATGCCCCTTAGGGCGTGTGGCTCACGTGGTGCAATATGGGCGCGCCAGGCCAGGCTTTCAAAACATGTGAGCCAACTCTGAGCTTCAGGTTCGAGATGCTGGTTTCGAACAAGTCATGCCGTGATTAATCTGTATCATTCGAAATGTTGCCATGACTAAGCCATGGACATTCGGAAGATGCGATCCATGAAGTCAACTTCGTCGCAAATTACCCGGTTTTCCATTTCAAGTCCGACACGCCCGGATCCTAAACTCGAGCTGGGCCTAGGTGTATTTTAAAACCATATAATTAAGACTTACTTCAAGCTTGCCTTGCATCCAGTTATGTCTAGGGTTCGTTAGCTACCACTATCCTCATAAATATACCAATTATACCTGCCTTAAAGAGAGGGTTTAAAGTTCAAACGTGTATTCCGAATGCTGTGGTTTCCTGTGCCCTTGCTGTTTCATTTGGATTTTAATACCTTAATATGTGTTTTATACAGTTGGGAAGTCTAATCAATTGGGTATAATGTGAATGAGGGTCCTGCTTCTGCAGGGACCTGAAACTGGTAGGCATGAAGGGATTGCTTGGGATGTTAGAGAGATGCTTGGACTGCCTCGGAGTTGATTAGATCCAGAGGAGCCCTGAATATAATCAGTCACAATTGTGAAACACCTGACACAAGTTTACATTTTTCTTCTTGCCTTTTTTTTTTTTGAAGCAGCANATTGTGAAACACCTGACACAAGTTTACATTTTTCTTCTTGCCTTTTTTTTTTTTTTTTTTTAAAGGAGCAGGTGGAACTGCTCGATCATAACTCTAATACGACCCAAAGACCATGCATCTTTATGGGAATTCTGGCTTTCACTTCAGTAATTAGATATATTTTGTGACATGTCTCAGGTATCAAGCTTCACCAGGCCTACTAGTCTTGTCTATTTTATGATTGATCTATTTAAAGTTTTAGTTAGAACTAGTATATGTGATCCTGTGGTTGAAACAGATAGGCATGGCAACAATCTTTGATGTGGAGTTGGTGGGACTTCAGTATAGTTCTACTGAGTGTTAAGCATACAATGCTTAAGATGCAAGGGTATGTAGCCCTCACTTCTTGTCAGTCATGTGATAGATAAATTTCTTACAGTTGCAACCAACTCTGTGGCAGATGTTTGTTTTTGTGTTGGAGCATTGTGCAATGCTAGACATGTAACATTCACTGGAGAAAAAGATGAAACCATTCACTACTTAAAAAATTTTTTAAATAGCAGTTTTCAAGTGTTTCGAATTGACTGTTTTGTTCTGAGGTAGCCCTCCTCCAGTGACTAAAGTATTGAAGCTATAAAAAATAAACCTAATGCATCATGAGAAAGGGAAATTATTTTTTAATTGAATCATCTACTTTTTATAATTCACATTCACCTGTGTATACAATTACTTTGAGATAAGTGGCATAAGAAGAGAAGAGACACTGAAAGAGTTCTATGTCTTCTTCCATGTCCTTCAACACTTTGCTGATGTTGTTTTGTAAGGTTTCCCAGGAGAATCAGTGTTGTTTCCTTTTTTGGTTGCATTATGGCCGCAACTTTCTCTTTTCAAAATAATTCCAATGTTCTCAGCATTCAAATCAGAGGAGCTTCCAGGTCATTCCACATTTCGAAAGATGTTGACTGATCTTTTGTGTAACTCATGAATGGGAAAAGAAATTTGACCCCAGCATCACAAGCTTCCAGAAACATAATTATATGCATGTGAGTGATGAGTCTTCTTTCTTACCATCATTTGGCTTTTGAAATGACAAAATTGATTTGATTGGAGCTAAAATTAAATGAGGAATCCATTAATATCCTTGTTGTTTTACCAGCTCTTACAGGCTGTGAAGGGACAGTATGGGCTGTGGGGGGATGGCAAAGCAACCTCATTTTTTTCTATTAATTGTCTAACTAGTGTCTCATGTTTAATTAGTAAGCTAGTATCTCATGTCTAACTTGTTACCTAATGTCCAGAATATAACTAATTTGGCAATATTCAGACTTCACAATGCCCTTTCTTTTGTTTAGTCTTACAGGGGAATATGTTGACTCCTCTACATCAAATCATGATCAAAATGTTTTTGTACAAGATTAGTGTCTTGATTCAGATTACTTCCACAAGAAATATACTTTAGATTGCTAGGTTTTGTTCAGGTGGTTTAAGCCCCTCAGCAGTTTCCACTGCAGGTAGTGTGAAGTACCCAGAAATTTCTATAGATGACAATAAAATTCATTTTGAGTCTCATATCAATCACATATACCCTACAGCAACAGTAACAAGTGGAATATTCAAAACATGTATGCTTATCTGTAACAATGAGGGCATACCCTTTCCCTGATGCGTTAACATGTCAATAACAGTTAAAAGTCATGCAAACTTAGTGGCATCTGTGATAGTAACACAAATTACCAAATTGCAATTACAGTAAAACCTTTGATTGCTTAAACTGCCATAGCTTATAACCTACAGCACCTTATTTGGGTTTGGGCCAAAGCATATAAGCCAAGGCAGGTTTTACTGTAACTGGATTGTGACATGTGACCACAGATTTGCTTGAAAGGGATTGAGCTCCTCTCTTTGGTTCTGCTGGACTGTAAATGGAACCCTCAGTTCTGACCATGAATGAACTCCCCTATATTTACTGGTTGTTGGTCTGAGGGAAATCATTTGAAATGAGCATGTAAATGTTCTTTAATACCTCTGTGTACAAAACTAAGAAAATTTTATTAATAGCAATAGCTTAATGGTAACAGAGTTGAGACAAAGCATGACCATCTTGGATTCTTCTTAACTCATTGACCACCACCATTTTTTTTTATTCACATGCCACAGAAGTATGAAAAAAAGTTAAAAAATTATTCATATCCAGTATTTCATATTTTGTACTCACAGTCACAGAAATTGAAAAAAAAGTATGATGGAAATAGTACACAGTCCAGTCATATTAATGTGACCACCGGTCAATAGCCGGAATAACCACCTTTCGCAGCGCGGACAGCTGCGAGACGTGCAGGAAGAGAGTCAGTGAGGTTCTGGAAGGTACCCACGGGGATGGCGAGCCATGCCGACTCCAGTGCCGTGGCCAGTGCTTCCCTCCGACACCCTTGCGATACCCTCCACTGCGAGTGCTGCCGCCTGCCTTCTGTGATTGGTGATTTGAAGTTGACGTCGAAACTAGGTAGTGGTCACATTAATATGACTGGACTGTGTAATATCCAGTACTCCATCATGCAATGTTAGAAATCAGAGATATCTCTTACTAGGTGTCTGACATATGAAAAGATAGTACGAGATATCTTGTACTTGCCGGTCGATGTGTTAATCAAAGCTGATGCTGCCCTAAAGCCAAAGTGAGGAACTGCATGAAATTAATTGAATGTAGTGGATGTGATTGGTGTTTACATCTTACAGCAACTGTTGGTGGTCATGTGAAGTATCCCACTATGCCAACTTCTACAGAACAAGAATTGCAAATTTATGCGGAAGGAACAGATGCTTAGGAAAGTAAGCTCATAGAAGAAATGACTAAGCTCTCTGAAGCCTCTGTGGTAATGAAAGTTCCTGGATTCTATTCAGCAAGGTAAATTTCTTTTGACTGCATTTGGGATTCAAGTTGTTGTCATGAGAAGATACACTGAGCAAGCATTGGTTGACCTCTACTGATGAAGTAGAGTGGATTTCTTTGCTCAGTCACATTTTCCTATTCTTCAAATCTCAAGATTTATCTATCTCCTGTATTGGAGGTGTACATTGGAGTATACAAGTTAACTTGGAATAGGTTGTTGGAGGAAGCTTTCCACTTGACTTATGTTATGGTTATGTATTTATGCAATGGAGGTGATCTGCAAATGTCTGCTTTTGATGGCCCTCCCAAGTGTTCATCAAGTCCAATATCAGAATGGCAGTTCTGAAGGGCCATGGAATGGCAGAATTGGCTACTCTGCACTTGCATTCTGTGTCTTGTTGGGATTTTGAAGAATCTGTATTTTGAACACTTCTCTCTGTCATGCCACCTTCAATCTTCTAGCAACTTCAGTAAGTTATTGCTGAAGAACAGGACCTGGAAAATTCTTTACATTTCTTGCATGCCTTTTGCCTTATAGCAATATGAATGTGATTTTGCCTTACTGCCTTCCAGTTGTGATCTATTGTTTTTTCACTGTACTCTTTTTTTTTTTTAAGCCGGTGGGAGAAGGTGGAATGTTAAGTGCTGGTGGATTTGTTATGTTTGGCTATGCAGATGTAGTTTTTTTGTTGTTGGCAGAAGTGCTTTTGAAAATAAATGTTTTCTTCTGTTACTTTTATGTTAATTGGATTAGGATCTAATAGATATATTAACTCATTTCTTTTCAAATAGTGCATCTGCTTTGGAATTTACTTATTTCTGACATATTTCTAACTTTCTACCTACTGAGTCTGAGGATTGAACTTCAACCCCTATCATTAATGGCCGAAACTTCAAGTAGTTGGCTGAATGTGATTTTTTTGTTTACAGCGTTCGAAGGTGGTCAATCCTGACAGCTGCATTTTCAACAATTGTAATTGAATCATGAAAGGATTCTTGAATTTAAAATTTTCTTGCATCACATAATTTGGAAACAGCTTCTCTGCTGAGCACAATGGTTATGAATCTCATGCATCATATCTTGCCTCTTTCAATCCTGTCAGTGGCAAGATCACAGCTCCTCTGATAAGTCCAACTCAACTGAAGCACCTATCAAGTAAAATTGGCTCATTGACATGTGACTGAGAATGAAAGTTATTCTTAGGATTGTGTCACTCTTTGATATATATATGAGCCAGACAGTTCATGTGCTATTTGTTGATTATCTTGCTTTTTTAAAAATATATGTTACCCTCTCTCTCTCTCTCTCTCTCTCTCTCTCTACTGATGCCTAGAATGGGTTTCTTCCTCATTAATCTTGATATGCAATAATGCAATAGTTGTCTAATATGCAAATGCATGTGCTTGTCACTTTCTACCGTTGCATTTGCTACCATACTGATATTGAGGCTACTTGTCTTGTGAAAGATGTTGAGAAGTGTGAACCAATGCATGAAAAAATTTCACATCAAGAAGAGAGTACATTGCATACCCACTATCAAGTGAGCCCTTGCAGAACAAAGACTTTTTGATGTTTAGAAGGGCCAGATTCTTTCTCCATGTTGCCTTTATGAAGTTCCCTTTCAACTTCTTTGTTTCTATTTATGTTTGTAGCAATTTTAGATCAGAGTATTTGCTTCAGTTTCAAAACTGACGACATCCTCTCCATGGTTTTCCTTATGCCAATGACAAGGAGGGAGTTGAAGTGCCATGAAGAGCTACAGGCTGAGAGTATTGCCACATGCCACCTGCAACTCCTCTTCCTGCAGCAGTCTGCAGCATTTGACTGGGAGAGTGGAATTGATAATTTCCTTTTTCAGTTTGTCTTCAATATTCAAACACTAGGCACTGTGCAAAAGAAAGGAAAACAATTCCTCAATCCCTTTCAGACTGGATTTGGATGCATATAGTATTCAAGCAATATTTCTGTCTGTCATTCTGAAGAAACAGCTTACAGCTTGAGGACAAGTACAACCAGCTGGAAGCAAAGTAGGAGGATATCTAATCTCAGCTTCAAGTGGAAATTCACAAGGAAAATGAAATTCAAGGCCTACTGAAAGAACAAAGTCAATGCAAATCTATCTACAGAAGTCTTGATCATAAATTTTGATGGTGAGTTGTTCTTATACCTATATATTTCACTATTTATTATCTTAATTCCTTACTAATTTTTTCCCTATGAATTTTGGAAGACACAATGGCTGAAATCTCTAGGAACCTGTTTAACAGATATTCAAAAGCAACAAACGTTATGAGTTATAATTGATCTGTCTGTTTTGGTCATGCCAAGGCTCAACAGAACCCAATGAAGGGCTGGCTAGATAAAAAAGACACAACCCTCAAAAATGCAGATACTCCACTGTAACTAGCTGCTTGTAACATGCGACTTAAAAATCTTTTATGGAATTTGTGCCAGGATGAGACATCACTGGTTGACAGCTAAAGTTTCTTGCCTGTTTTTATTTTTATCAGTTTGGCAAAATTTTGTTAAATTTTCTGATCTATCTACTTTAAAAAGAACAAAAAATTCTTAGAATGAAACATGTAAAAAAAATTAAAGCAATTTTGTCATACAGTTGCATGCTTGGTGGAATTAGCTTTTGAGATTCTATGCAGAGAAGGCTACTTGCCATAACCTCTTAAGGTCATATGCCTAATTTTACAGATATGGCATCTCCAGCATTGAATTTTGAATTTCCTGCTTTACTTTTATAGGACTTGGGTGAAAGTTAGCATTAAGCCACTTTTGAGAGCTAAAGTTTAGTATTTGTCGAGGGGAATCCTGAAACCTATTCCATATAATTTCATAAGTTTCTCATGAGAGTATAGAAGAGAACAGAATGCTGGCTTTGGTTTGGTCTCAGACCTTCTCAGTGCAAACCTCTGTGCCTGTATTACTTCTTGCAACATTTCTCAAATGTAGAAACATACAAATACATTGCCTGAAGTAGAAATAATATCATACATTTAATTTAGTGCAAAGAGCAACTTGTTTTTTGCACAACTTGATACAACAGTGGTGTGAAAACCGACTCAGGAAATTGAAAAAAAAAGTGGCTTATGAGTTTTTCTTAACCTTTACACACTGAGCCTTTCCAAATTCAAATGGAACATGTCGACAGAAACTGTCAAATTTTGCCATATTCCAAGAGCATGGAATCTTCCTTTGCTATCCTATAAAAGGAAGATTCCATGCTGTTTGAATATGGTAACACTTAGTTTTTTCCACATAAATGCTGTGTTTATATGTGGTGAAATTTGTGAAAAAGGTCATAGTACGACAAACTTAAACCTTTGAAAGTACACATTTCCAATTACCTTAGAAACCAGTTAAACCTGGGTCGACAAAAACCTGACTCCTATGGTGTACTTTTCGATGTCCCAGTAAGTAAACCTTAGCCCCTCAATACAGTGAAAATTAATTAGTAGCAGAAAATATGGTTGTGATATGTACAGTAAAAGCTAATTCAATTCTAACATAGAAACTCCTACTTCCTGCTACAAGCCGATTTTATTATTATTTTGATATTCTGTGGTACAATGACCAGAGCACAATCTCTGTCATGGATTGGATCCATGTTGAAGAGAGTCACTGCTTCTTTCCTGCATATGTTTGATTCTCGTGCAGTGCCTTTATACGGTACAGTGATAGTAGAGGTAACATAGAATATTAAAATAAGATTAGCAAGTTTCAGCTGGTGTGGGGAAGCAGGGATTCCATGTAGAATTGAATGAGCTTTCATGCAGTATTAACAGATTTTCTGCAACTGACATTGTTTATACTGTTTGGGGGGGAGGGGAAGGTTCTTGGGTGACCCTGTATTTGAGATGCATCCTAGCTTTGGTAATGCATGGTTTTTTCTTGGTAAAAGCAATGAACCTCCATACTTCCACATCCCTACAGAATACTCTCTCCCAATATCCATAAAACATTGCTAGGAATAGTCACTGAATAAATTCATAGGTATGTTTTAATCTTCTTCATCTTAAGACTACTTCTTAAACTGTGGTCATCAGTTGTGGACTTACCTTTTTATAGAGAAGGGTCGTTCGGAAACAAAAATTTGTTGTTGTTGAAGGCAGAGCATATGGCAGATGAATGCTGAGAGATAATAGGAAAATACACAGAGAGGAAAAGAGTGCTTGCTTGCCGCAGGTACCACAACCTACATTACAGTCATTCGGGTAGGGATACCCCTCAATGGTCCTGCAGGAGGCCTTTGGGGCAGCTCATGGGCTGCCTAAACTCATAATTGACATAAGTGATAGTTGTACTGCACTTGTCTCCTAAACATGGCAAATTGAGTGGCATGTGTTAAGCCTGCTAAGCAGACACTCTCCTTGAAAACATATGGTTCACCTGTTGGTGAAGGAAGAGCCTGCTGGAGCTCTGGTTTCATTCAGAGTTTGGTACCATTCAGCTATCAAAACAAGTTGCATCTTCAGAAAACAGTTCAGTTGTGTATCAAGGATGCATCACTGATGAGGATCAAGGATACATCACTGATGAGACTGCAATAGACAGGGAGAATATAATGGTGATACCAAAAATGTACTGTATGCCCCTCATGTGAAATCCATTCTGGTTTCTTCCATGTCGTTACAACTTTCCATATACTAGGTGTCATTCGGGTAGGGATACCCCTCAATGGTCCTGCAGGAGGCCTTTGGGGCAGCTCATGGGCTGCCTAAACTCATAATTGACATAAGTGATAGTTGTACTGCACTTGTCTCCTAAACATGGCAAATTTAGTGGCATGTGTTAAGCCTGCTAAGCAGACACTCTCCTTGAAAACATATGGTTCACCTGTTGGTGAAGGAAGAGCCTGCTGGAGCTCTGGTTTCATTCAAGTTGCATCTTAAGAGTACAGTTCAGTTGAGTATCAATGATGCTTTAATACATCACTGATGAGACTGCAATAGACAGGGAGAATATAATGGTGATACCAAAAATGTACTGTATGCCCCTCATGTGAAATCCATTCTGGTTTCTTCCATGTCGTTACAACTTTCCATATACTAGGCATTAAAATTTGTTTTCTAATGCACTTGATCTCTGAAAATTTTTATTTGCGCTTCTGAGCTATATCTTCACAGACATATCTATTCTTGCAGGTGGACGTTCCCCACGGGATGAAATTGGACAGCACTGTTAAAGACATCTTCCACATCATGGAGTAAACAACCTATTTTTCTTGTAAGTTTGTGGTGGGTAAACGGATTAACAGCACCTGTTAACATATTGATCATGTGATGGTTGCTTCCAATGTGTTTTTTTTTAATTACACATTTCAAAATTGTTTTCTGATTTTCATCAAGAGGACTAATTATTTTTAGTGAATATGTGTTAATTATTTTTCAATAAGCCTCAATATTCCTTTTTTTAATTCAGGAATATATCCTATTTTCAAAACACATTCCGTTTAATGACTCCTGCAAATGCTCATGAAAAGGGGCGCACATATGTATCGTGAAAATGGATTCTGGATCTTTCCTAATGAAGTCAGACATTGAAAGGAAATGAAAAATTCCATGCATTTTATTTCTACTGCAAATACGCGTTTCGTCGATTAGACCTGCGAGACCATTAGAACATTAGATTAGACGATTAGACCATTAGAACACAAAAATCCAGCATCTTAACAGCTAATCAAGCTATTCCAAAGAAGGAGGATCGAAAGTAAGTAGATGCTTCACTCTTCAATATTATTGAAAGAAAGAAATTGGAAGGACAGCGTTAGTGTAAACATGACTTAGGGAAAGTGCCATTTAAAATAAATGACACTACCCAGGTAGCACATAACATTGATTCAACGTTGATTTGTTGTTGATCGAATGTTTCACTGTTGAAGGTTTATACTTCTATGGTGAATCAACATTGATTCAACGCGGTGACCATCACCGTTTATACACCTACATTGACTCAACATTGAATCAATGCTGCACTATTCACGGAGGAAGTGTCAACATTAAATCAACTTCGATTCAATGGATTCTTTCACGGTAAAAAAAAAAACAACCTTGTTTTTTATCTACCGTTTAGATTTTTTGTGTGTACTTCATCATGGTTCGTTGAGTTGTTTAGCCAATCGCCCAGAATACATTACGATCACCGAAAAATTCTTGATTTAGGGCAGATATGAGGGTGGCTGAAATGACGCCTGGCCTAAAGTCTATCGCAGCAAACAAGCAAAAAGAAAAAGAACTTCTCGCGAGCATCTTACATGGTGGAATTGTCTCAATACAAACGTAAAATCAGAAAAAGGAGATTCAATAAAAATCATATATATATGTGTGTGTTCGTTTGTAAAGCCAATTAATCGATTGACTTGGACATGTTGAAATCTAGGCATTTACCTTACTAATGAATGAAAGGGCATTTGTGAGGCTGGATCGGTGTGACCCATCCTATATATTAAAAACGCAATGAAGCTGCGTTCTTGCATATGAAGCGTCCGATGCTTGGGGTCTGTGCATCTCCGCAAGTCTATGTGCCCATGTGCGGCGCCTTCTGCCTGCCAAAGGGTGTACGTCTCCCTCTCTTGGGCTAGCACTTTTTTTTCGAGGCCTTTGCGATTGTTGGATATATTCTCGAGAAAGTTATAGCCCGAGGGGGATGGGGGAAGAGTTCGGGTAGCATAAGACGGCAAGAAAACAAAATGACGCAATCGGGAATCGAACCCTGGACTTCTTGATTCGTAAGCAAAAGTGTTACCACTACACCACTGTTATAGCCCGAGGGGGATGGGAGAAGAGTTCGGGTAGCATAAGACGGCAAGAAAACAAAATGACGCAATCGGGAATCGAACCCTGGACTTCTTGATTCGTAAGCAAAAGTGTTACCACTGCACCACAAAACTCGAATCTATTAAAATTTCTTTGAGATTAGGATTTCTTTTAATGGGAGAGAGGCATTCTACGAACCATCCTCGCATTCAAACGCGTACTGGGTTCGATCTCCGTTGAAGACGAAATTGATCAAAAATAAATTGGCGTTGGCAGGGGTTAAAATCGGAATGCGAACAGTAAGTTGAGGGTGACGACCTCAACTTCCCGCATAAACGCTGCCAGCGGCAGGCATTACAAAGAAAGCTCACATACGGACATACATATACTGAAGAAGTGTAGGAAATGGGTAGGGAGCCCGGGGATCCGAAAGGTGAGCCGACACATTGGGTCATGCAGGTCTGAGCTTCGAAGTAGTAATAAGTGGAGTAGCTGTAGCGCTTGAATCGTGGTGGTGGCAGATGTGTACACACTCCTTGGTACCGGGGTACAAATGGTCCATGTACTCCCCTGAACCGAGTTCCGCAAGGATATGGTAGGCTGTAGGCCAGGTGAAACTCGATTGGTGTAGTTGGTCATTAAAAAAAGGCCTCCGATTTTTTATGTTACGATGTATAGTTGCGAAATTTTGTCGTCTCTGTCTCCTCGGAAACCGAATTCCTGAATTGATGAAATATATTCAAGGGGGTATCAAGCTGGGTATTTATGTGGGCCATAAGGGGCATAGTGTAGGAGAAGTAACATGACGACACTAGTTAGATATATTATAATTAAGCTTGAACTGTAATGGCTGCTGAAATAATAATTCCTGCTTTTTAATTGATAATGCAGAACTTTTGTTCTGGGACAGTCTTGATGGTGCATGGTCATCATGTACAGTGTTTCTATTTGAATGTCTTTTTTTTCATCATTGCCGCGTAACATGACTACCTGAATATGGTGAATGCCTTTGACATGTATCGAAGTGCAAAAGCTTATCGAAAGAATGGACAGAATCACGTGAAACAACTTCGCCTGCGTCAGCATTGCTTATATGTTAAGTAAAAATACGCTTGAGTATGGCATCAATGCTTCAACATTGACTCACTGTTGACTGTTCATCCTCCTACGAATCGTCATTTGAGGCAGATACACTTGGGATCAGGAGGATGGCACTCTAAAAAAGTCGACTGACCCCAGCTGATACTTGCATCATATGTGATGGTTTCGCGCAATTAGTTGAATTTTTGCAATTCCGTGTTCATCCTCCGAAGAATCGTCATTTGAGGCAGATACACTTGATTTCAGTAGGATGGCACTCAGAAAGTAGACGGTCCGTTGCTGATACTTGCATCGTAAGTGATGGTTTCGAAAACGCCGTCGGATTTTCGCATTTCCGTGTTCATCATATGTGATGGTTTCGCGAAATTAGTTGGATTTTCGCAATTCCGTGTTCATCATATGTGATGGTTTCGCGAAATTAGGTGGATTTTCGCAATTCCGTGTTCATCCTCTTTCGATTCGTCTTTTGAAGCAGATACACTTGGTATGCAGAGGATGGCACTCTGAAAAAGTCGACTGACACCAGCTGATACTTGCATCATATGTGATGGTTTCGCGAAATTAGTTGGATTTTCGCAATTCCGTGCTCATCCTCCTTCGATTCGTCTTTTGAAGCAGATACACTTGGGATCAGGAGGATGGCACTCTGAAATAGTAGACGGTCCGCTGCTGATACTTGCATCGTAAGTGATGGTTTCGAAAACGCCGTCGGATTTTCGCAATTCCGTGTTCATCCTCCGAAGAATCGTCATCTGCGGCAGATATTCTTGGTTTCAGGAGGATGGCACTCTTAGAAAGTCGACTTATCCCAGCTGATACTTGCATCCGAAGTGATGGTTTCGTGAACGCCATCGGATTTTCGCTATTCCGTATTCCTCCTTCAATTCGTCTTCTGAGGCAGATACACTTCATTTCAGTAGGATGGCACTCTTAGAAAGTAGACGGTCCGTTGCTGATACCTATATCTTTAGTGATTGTTTCGCGAACGCCGTTGGATTTTCGCAATTCCGTGTTCATCCTCCGAAGAATCGTCATCGGGGGCAGATATTCTTGGTTTCAGGAGGATGGCACTCTAAAAAAGTCGACAGAACCCAGCTGATACTTGCATCATATGTGATGGTTTCGCGAAATTAGTTGCATTTTCGCAATTCCGTGCCCATCCTCCTTCGATTCGTCTTTTGAAGCAGATATACTTGGTATCCAGAGGATGGCACTCTTTAAAAGTGGACTGACCCCAGCTGATACTTGCATCATATGTGATGGTTTCGCGAACACCGTCGGATTTTCGCAATTCCATGTTCATCCTCGTACTAATCCTAATGTGCGGCAGATGCCCTTGGTTTCAGGAGGATGGCACTATAAAAAAGGCGACTGACCCTAGCTGATACTTGCATCATATGTGATGGTTTCGCGAAATTAGTTGCATTTTCGCAATACCGTGCCCATCCTCCTTCGATTCGTCTTTTGAAGCAGATATACTTGGTATCCAGAGGATGGCACTCTTTAAAAGTGGACTGACCCCAGC